>KZ808332.1:143851-159441 GCA_000696205.2 Oncopeltus fasciatus
GCCATCTTCAAGGCTGTCTATCATGAAGATGGCTTACAATGTAAGCCGAAACGTTGAAAGATAATCTTTTTTAAAAATATACACTTTTTAAATTTGTATTTTTTTTAATTTTATCTACCTTGACCAAACCCCAACAAAAAAACATTTAATAATAATATCTACGGTTAAAAAAAACTCTCCTATTAATAAATAAGAACTCGATGTTCAATTTTTTTTTTTTAATTCACCCTTCCAAAAATAAAAATATTTCTTTATCAGATCATTGAATTCACAATATGAAATATTTTTTTACGACTTTCAAATGGAATAGGAGGAGGTAAGGATTATTTGTCCACTTAAGCTTTATTAGCTGCTAACTAGTTAGCTAATTTTAATAACTTTAGTTCTATTTCTAAACCCTTTGTTTCCATCTGATTTTTTACTTTTTATTTGACTCTCTTCTTTTAAATTTTCTGCTTCATAAAAAATTGTGTCTCAAATTTTCGGTCATTCTTTTTTTAATAGTTACTTACCAAATTTAATTATTACTTTTTATTTAAACATATATTAATGTTTAAATAGATAGACAAACCGTTTGTTAATTAATGCATTATTATGCCAGTTGATTTGTTTTGAGTCCTTATTTTTTATTCACTCTAAAGTTAGAGATTTGTTCAATAGAAAAGGCATTATATATTTTTACTCTCCTGATTTAGTATTATTTTCAAATAATGCTTATACGCTAATATGCGTGAGTCTGGGTAATGATTATGTTAATGTCCATGTCTTTTTTAAGCCATTAATGTCTGAGAGTTCATTTTTTAAATAACCAATGTTTGGCAGATGTAAAAAAAACTATTAATCCTGATAAATTTGATTGATATGTAAATTAATTTTGTTTGCTTTCATAATTTTTTTACCTTAGATTTATATTGTAAATGTAGCTTAAGTATAATTTTTCTTGTTTTACAACTGGATTCAAATAAGTTATTTTCATTTATTAACTTTATTTAAATGCTTATACCATTTAAATTTAATGAATGTAGCTAGACAAACCTGCTTAAAGTTTTAAATGTTGTTGGCCTCTTAATAGTAAAAAAAACAATCCCTTGGTATAAAAATAAAATTGTTTTATTCTAAATACGGGAAGTTTATATTCTAACTATATATATATATATATATATATATATTTTTTTTTTAATTTAAGGATCATACCTTTCCAGGATCTTTAATNATATATATAGTTGGCTCTATTATTACAAATTTGTTAAATAATGAAACCAAGTTTTAAGCTTTTTGGCAAACTGCTAGATGAGTTCATAAAACATGTGCCCCAGAATGTCCTAAAGAAATTTTCAGAAATAGCTTAATTGAATTTGGTTAGCTTTCTTCCTTCTATGATGAGGTAGCTGATTTCATCTTGATCCAAAAATTGCAAAGGGTTCAAATACAATTTTGAAGTTGTAAAATAGCTATAACTTCTTGATGACTACTCCCCCTATTGAGCTTCAGTGTTCCCCTTTGTTAATGTGTTAAAATCTGTATTTTTGTTCTCAGAAGATTTTTTTAATACCCACATCTTCTGTGCTTCAGATAAATGATTTTCAAATCCTATAATTTAATTAAGCTCACTATTGATTTATAATTTCAAAATTCAGCTTGTGTCCATACTAATATTTTTTAAGAATGTTTTTATCAATGTAATTTTGGTCTTGGATAATTACAGTATATTTTGTCTCATCCTTTTTTTTCCTTTCCTTACAGATTCTCTTTTTTAGATTTATGTAAAATTGAAGTTTAAGTGTAACAAATTATATTTTATTATTTTTCATCTTATTTTTTTCTTTTTAAATATCATTATAAATTTTCAGTTATTTTTTTTTTTTTGAAAAATATTTTTCTTTTAAGAACTAACATAAAATAATATAACTCAATTCATCCTCAAACAATGTCCAATCTAATACTATTAAAAATTATTGTTTCTGCCGAAGTATTAGTATAACATATGTATACAGACAGTTTTAAATTTTAATATTAATTATACTGGCTTCAGATATTATTTTATAATTACTGTTGAAATCATGTCATGATAAGATTATTATGTAATGTTCTTTTAACATTATGAAAAGTGATGTGAATCTTAAGGGTAGTAAGTGTAGGTAGGACAGCATCTGCTACTTTCCTTTCGCTATCTTTCTTATCTCTCCAGAGTCCTTTCCCCCATTCACATTTCTTATCAATTCTATACAAAAGCTCAAAGAACTTGTTACTGTAAGTTAAGTTAAACCCAATATTCATCTTTAATCAGTTAATTATTTGTTTATATTCTCATTTATATTTTCAGGTGCATGAGCTTGAAAAGGCCAAACGTGTCTTGGAATCTCAACTTGCTGAACAAAAAGCACAAAATGAGGAGCTTGAAGATGAACTGCAGATGACTGAAGATGCAAAACTCCGCCTTGAAGTCAACATGCAAGCATTGAGAGCTCAATTTGAAAGGGACCTTCAGGTGAACTATATTGTTTACATCCATCCTTGGTAATGATTTTCAGAGATTTGTTATAAAAGATTAATAATGGTTTGTTGCAATTTTTAGATTCATTAAAAATAACAAGTTAAGAGGAGCAGTTTAAAAAATATTATCAAATTCCATTATGTGATTTCAATAACTATTTTTCTACATTATTTAATATCTGCATCAAGAAAAGTTTAAACCGATTTTTGGTTCCCACTGAAAGTGTAAATTTTATCAATAAAAATAAAGTTTTTTGTTAATTTCTCAAAATTCAGGAGAAAAATTGAGCAAATCTCTTGATATTACCAATTATTAACAGGCATATAATTCTATATCATTCTAAAAAAAATCCCTAAATGCTGTTTCAAAAATCAATAAAATCACTTTCATGATCGAATACCTTAGTACTTATTAAAAATTAATAGTTTTCTTACCTTAGCTACTATAAATAATGTCAAAATTTATTCTTTAGCATTAGATATTGATTTAACTGAATTTATTTGAACATGTTTGATTTATTTTTTTTACTTCATTTATAACTCGAATTTGGATATAGTTTTTTCCTTATTTCTAAGTAAAATGAGTCCTTTGTGGAAAAAAATTCTGTATAGGCACTTATATGAAAAATAAAATGTCATTTAATTAGTAGATCCATTAATAATAGTTCTCTTATTATATGATGATAAATATTTCAGAGCAAGGAGGAATCTTGTGAAGAGAAAAGGCGTGGTCTACAAAAACAACTAAGGGATGTTGAGTCTGAGTTGGAGGATGAGCGCAAGCAACGTGCAGCAGCAGTGGCAGCAAAGAAAAAAGTGGAAGCAGACTTCAAAGATATAGAGCAGCAGCTAGAAATCCACTCAAAACTTAAGGAAGATGCTCTAAAACAACTGAAGAAAGCACAGGTCATTATTTGAGTTAAATTGATTATGTAAATCATACTTTTGTGAGTTCAATCATTTATTTAATTAAAAAATAAAATCATTATTTTAAATTCTTATCATTAAATTATTATTTAAAACTAGCAATATATTTCAGTTGTTGTCAAAGTAAATAATTATTTTGTCATCGTGTTATCAACCAAAAATGTATTAAGGTGTGTCATGATCTATTTATGAATGATTGCTGATGATGGAGAGAAAAACTTTAACATTGTACTAAGATGATTTTAGTTGGGGTTCGGTCGAGGTTTTTTTAACATTGTACTTTACATTAACAGGCACAATTGAAAGATGCTATTAGAGATGCTGAGGAAGCTAGGTTGGGTCGTGAGGAACTTCAGCAGTCTGCAAAGGAGGCCGAAAGAAAGCTGAAAGGTCTTGAAGCTGAGCTCGTACAAGTACAGGAAGAACAAACAGCAAGTGAACGGCAGCGACGTTCTGCTGAAGCTGAGAGAGATGACCTACAGGAGGAGGTTGCTAACATAGCCAATAAAGTGTAAGTATAATTGTTAGTTACAGCATTGCTTTTATTGGAATTAAACTTATAGTGTGGAAGGTTCCTGATTTTAACTTTTGCTTTATCTGTATTTATGAAGTTTATTATTTATATTCTATATGGAATAAAGTTCTTTTTTTTCATTGCCATAATAAATAAAAAACAGGCCCACAACAAGTTCCAAGGGGGGAAATACATGTTAAAGATGTTTTATTCTCAAACCAAGACACATTGGAGATGGCTATAGTCTACACTCCATTTTGACCGCCTGATTTTTCTCCCATTCAATGAAGAATGTTACCCACTTAGGGATAGGTGCACATCCCTTAGGTCCTAAGAACACACCAGGAATACTCTAGGTTATTACAAATAGAAGCACAGAAAGAAAGAAAAACTTACTGTGTACATTGAACCTTGGACCTTTGGTTCAGGAGTCCACCAGACTACCTTGCTCCTCTTCCTTTTCATCTCCATACAGATTAAAAATAATTTATCTTGTTATTATTATAAAATACTTTGAAACTTATTAAGTGTGTAGTACAGTGTGCAAATGATGGACACTGATAGACATAGTGTGAAGTGTTTATATATGTTATCTTCAAATTGTAATACTGGTGTTTTTTTTATTAAAAAATATTTATTACTATNTATTATTATACTAATAAATGAATTTGTGTTCATAAAGTTTGGAGGTAGATAATAAGTTATTAAGAAACTCTAAATAGCTTTGCTTACTTAAATTAATTTTATTTTCAAATGTCTAAAATTTTGCAATTTTGTATTTTATTTAAATATTGTATTTGTTGTGGTATTTAATCCCACATTAATTTCATACAATAAATGCGAGGGAATAGAATAAAAAACTCCCAGTAGAGTGTGGGGAATATAATGAATCATCTGGCTAGCCTTGGTGGTGTAATTGTTAAACATGCAAGCCCGGTAAGCAGGAGATCCGGGTTTGATTCCTGACTGAGTTAGTAAGATTTTTTATTATATTCTTTTGCATTTATTGTTACTTTTGAAACATAATTCTTTAAAATTTGCTCTAGTGGAATATTAGTTTTCAGGGTGATTAAATTATTCCGTATCAAATAAATGGAAAACCTAAAACCTGTTCTATGTATACCATAATTTACTACTATAGTGTTATTTATGTTATGGATTATTTGCTGTCTAATATTCTACTTGTTCAAGACCAAAATATGACATGTTGTTTTTACTAACAATTATTTTATTATAATTTTGATTTTTATGTCTTAACAGCTCTCTTAATAAGATTGAAATATTATTCATTGTATATTTTTTTCTAAAATTTAATGATATTGCTTCTTATGTTTGATCAATTTGGAGACAAGACATACTGATTTCTGTATGAAATATTTATCTTTTTTTGTCTCTGAATTTTATCAGTTAAAGAAGTTTCTTATTTAAACTCTTGAGACAATTGTGTTCTTACTTTATAAATTTTAATTTAGTTCACTTCTGAATTACTCTTAAAATATAAATTTTATTTCACAATATACTGCTTTATTAATAATGGTATGCTAAGTATAATTTTCTTACAATGGTTTTTATTTTCAGATCATTCTTGATTGATGAGAAGAGACGATTAGAAGCTCGAATCTCTGCACTGGAAGAGGAGCTTGAAGAGGAACAGAGCAACTCAGAAGTACTGAATGACAGAGGACGCAAAGCACAATTGTCTCTCGAACAAGTTTTGGCTGGTAATTATTCCCAAAGATTTGACATTGTTTTATTCCTATTTATTCAGTGTTTTTTAATAATTGTTACCATTTTATTTAATAGAACTGGCTAATGAAAGAAGTAATACTCAGAAGCTGGAAAGCAGTCGTGTTATTTTGGAGAGACAAAATAAGGAATTGAAACAAAAATTGACCGACCTTGAAACAAACGTGCGCACAAAGGCTAAAGCACAAATTGCTAACCTTGAGTCCAAGATAAACAGCATGGAAGAACAACTTGAAGTCGAGGCTAAGTATGCTAAAGTTTCAGTAAATAAATACACATTAAACTCTAAAATAATTATTATTCATTAATTAACTATAGGCAAAATAATAAACATACTTTTCTTTTTTTCTTTGTTTTTATTAATAAAAAAAAATGATTATGAATTTCTTTAAGTTGTATTTCAATAGCGAATTAACAGGATGTTTTTTTATTTATTGACAATTGATTATTTTTTTTATTTTATCTATCTCTAAAGTACTATTTTTGAATGTGTAAACTCCTCTTTTTTTGTCAATAATTATAAGTAATATTGTTTTCTATTATGCTTTATAAATTTTTGTTTTAACTCTTAAAAGGCGCCACACACCTTCAGCCAGCCATTAAAAACTTTATGCTGCACAGCTGTTGGTCATTCGAAATTTGTGCATGCGTAGTTCTTCTGTAGCAGCATCAGTCTTTTGACAATGATTTTTTTCATTATTCTATAGTTTATTGAATACAATTTTTTGTTTAGTTCTGTTAATTTTCAAATGTTAATTTTCAGAGAGAAACAAATACACCAGAAAAATAATAGAAAGTTAGAAAAAAGGATTAAAGAATTACTTGTCCAGCTTGAAGATGAAAGGCGACACGCTGACCAGTATAAAGAACAAGTAGATAAGGTAAGCAGAAGATCACTGATTTTTGTTTTGAAATTTTATTGGTTGTTCAAATATATTTTAGAGCAGGATTTTGAATATATTTTAAGTTATTAAACATAAATATATTGTGTTTGTGCAATCTGTTTTGTAGTTTTACTGTAACTTCAGATTGCCAGAAAGCATTGTTTTGAACACCTCTGTTCTTCTTCACTAGTTTTCCGTTGGTTACTAGTGAATTAAACTGCTCTGCTCATGAAGACTTTTTACTATACTAACCAGAAGGTACAGATAGACAGGAAATAAATTATCTGTTCTTCAAACCATCATAAAAATGTAGTAAAATGAATACTTTGTTGAAGTATTCATTCATCCAAAATGAAAGCTGTGTTGAACTCCATTTGATTTCAAAAATTGATTTAAAATTTTTTTAGAGGTATCCTCAGGTTAATAACTTCTTAGTAAGACTCAATTTTAGGTAGTTCGTTGATAGTCATACATCATGAGGAGGGATTCATCAGGGATTCAATCTGGCAATTTGAAGAAATAAAAACTAATTTGTAAACCAAAAAAAGTTTATTATTGCCAATGCTTCAGCCTAAATTTCAGGTTTTCTTCAAGGCTGAGTAACAGAAGAAATACACTAAAAAGTATATATAAAAACAAGTCAATATATTTTAGTAATAATAAAGTGTAAACTCAACATTATTAATATATGAATAATTAGGATAAATGCTGGATATATATAAAAGAGGAGCTTATATGTTGTAAATAATTTTTAAAGTGCACGTGTCAATGGGGTGATTGAGGGTAAGAGTCTCCAGCTCTAGGATAACTAAATCACGACTGAAAAGTATTTTACGGAATATTTAGGAAATGAACTGGGGGGGGGGGTTTACAAAACTTTTTTTGGTTTACTTATATCTTCAAATTCCAAAACCAAATCCCTCTAGCTATTCATTAATGATACATGTTAAAGAAATAATGTATTGTCTTTATTTATAACATATTACTGTTTTAGAAATTAATGATAGGCAATTTGTTTTCTATTTTTGTGTAGAAAGGGTTAATATATGTATATACTTTTTCAATTGATCCTATCATGTTTACTCTCCTTTAGGTTAATGTTCGAGTAAAAACTCTCAAGCGTACACTGGATGACACAGAGGAAGAAGTGACTCGAGAGAAGATGATGAAAAGGAAGGCCCAGCGTGAAGTAGATGAAATGAAAGATGTCAATGATTCTCTCATTAAAGAGATCAGTAATCTTAAGAGCAAACTTAGGTAACTAGCAATGCTTTTTTTTCTTTTTTCTATGTTTGTTCTTGTTTAAGAGGAAAATTGTTGTGCAGTATTGGAAAAATAAAGAATTAGAAGATATGTGCTATGAAGATGCACTTGCCTCTTAATTTTTTTCTTTGTTTTTTCAATCAATCTGTAACAGAAGATTGATTAATTCTCAGCCATCACTCATAAATTATTTTTTGAACAGATGGTGGCTTGTATGAGTTTTCAAATACTATATATAAATTTGTTATTGTATATAAAAAAAGTTCTGTAATTTTAATTATACTGCAGTAGAAACCACTAGTCTCTAGTTGCTTCCAATCTTCAGTTATAAATTTGTATTTTTCAGACAGTTTGTTTTTAAATTTCGAGTGACAGATATAAGTAATTTTGATGTGAATTACTGGTTGTTTTATTTTATTGTTCTTCAAAAGCTCCTCAAAATTATTTATTGTATTGTTCTTCAAAAGCTCCTCAAAATTTTTTATTTATTTGCTCTTATTATTTTAAGTAGTTTTTAAAGGGCAGAGAAAATACATTTCTAGGCTGTTGAATAAAAATTTAGGATTTTGGTATACCTCAAGGAGTTTTTTTCAACATATTACTCTACCAACAGATGAATTTGTGATGTTTCATTGGATTTAGCTAAATATTATATCTGCTGCAACAAAAGTTATTTTTATTCATTTTTTTTTCTTTTATAAGCCACTAGCCAAATTTTGTGTAACTCCTTCATTTATTTTATCAACAAACAAATCTCACTTAAGTGTCATAATTCTAAACTAAACATTACACTCACTACATAAAAAAAAAAAAAATTTGCTCTAACTCTTGAAAAATAAAGTAATTTTACTCAATAATGAATTCAGCGTTCGGTAATGCCATTCCTTGTTGATGGTGTGTCTCAAAAATTCCACTGTAGAATGCAGGAGATGCATTTGGCCATTTTTATGATGAGCTCTTGCAGTCTTCGCAGTACTTCTTCCAGATGAGCCCAATGTTCCACTTCACCTTTGATCTTATGACGATATCATCTAGGTACTGGGATGCAAACTACAGACCTCGAAAGTCCTGGTTGAGAAGGTATTGGAAGGTCTGGGTTGGGCTTCCCAAACACAACTGGAGGTACTCGTACAATCTCAAAGAGGTGATAATCGAAGTCTTCAGAATTTCCTGTTTATCTATCGGATGACTATGACCCCCCCCCCCCCCAAAAAAAAAAAACAGGCCGAGCTTCAAAAAACTACCTAACTCTTTGCTTAGAGCTGGAAACAGTAGTCCAGGAAGACTGTTATAGTCAGGAGTCATTTTTTTTTAAACCCGGAAGCTAAGATTACAAGATTTACACCTAAGAAATGTACTAGATAATTTTAAAACGAACCCTAACTTCAGTAGGGTTTTCAGTCGCTTTTCTATTCACGCCTAAATATTGTTTGATTTTTTAACTCAATTTCTAAGACAAAAGTACGACAATATTTTTTATTTTAATAAGCAGGACACTATACATAATGCAACAGCTATTATAATTAGTTAAGAACAAGAACAAAAAAATGCCAAAAATAAATTATTGTCTTTATTCCATGAATCATTGGATTCATAGGCTGAGTACTTTATTCAGCTATGTCTCTTCATTGATAAAAATGCACTGGAGGCCATTAGGCTTGTTAATTATGCCAAGCAGGTTTACTGAATTCATTCAAAAGACAAGAATTGTGCATTACTGATTCTAATTATTTTTAATGACTTTGAGAGAAATTTCAGAAGGGGCTAATTTAATTTTACAGAGAAGTGAATCTCCAAGTACTTATAATGAACAAGACAGACCAACTTTCATGAGAGTGATTCCTGATAAATCTGATTAATACTCAATTAAGTGTAGGATGTTATTAAGAAAATCTAAAGGGCTTAGTCTAGAAAGAAGCTATTTTATAAATGACCCTGATCAAAACTTTTTTTTTTGCTGAGGCATGGCTAAAAGACAATCTTGATTGAGGTCCTCAATTCCGAGAACTTCATCCATAGAAATTTTAGAACTTCTCAGTGTGTTGATAAGTTAATAATCGCACTCTATTCACTAAGAGTTTTTCATTAATGTCAAGAATTTATTATCCATCTGTTCCTAAAAAAATATCTAAAAGAAGTTCTATTTGACATATAATGATACTTAACTTAGCATCAGATTCCACTTAGTTCAAGTGGAATTTCTTTTGTAAAGTGTATGATATTCTAATTGGAATGTGACATTTTATATTAGAAGTTTGAAGAATGAATATAGAGGATTTTTGAATGAAATTTTCCTCAAATAAAATCTTTAGTAGGGAAACTGAGTTAATCCTTTTGTTAAAATAAAAGATTACCTGATTTTATTCTTTGTTTTTTATTATTTGTTGTATCCTAGTTGGTTTGTAAGAAGGATTTAATATCTAACTAGATTAATTATCACCCAAGTAGAAAATAAATTTTTAAAGTTTTATTTCTGAGACAGCAATTCAAAACATTTTATGTACAAATTCCTCCCACATGAGTTTATAGTGAAATTTATTTCATATTACATTTCACACATAAATCATTATTATTAATCTATTGATATATCGATCTATTTATTTTGTGTTCAAATTTCAGAAATTTCCAAGTGTCTGATGGTGTTGGAAAGAAAGTTAATAACACTCCAACATTTACATCAAGGTTTAACAAAATGGCTTATAGCTTATTTTTTGTGGCTTTTATGTTATCGAGTTAAAAAAAAAATCAATGCGTGATTCCCCTGTTTGACTACTAAACTTAAAATTGAGTGCTTTCCACTTACCATTTTTTTATTTTTGTTAATGCATGAAATATTATTTTAAATTTAGTTTAATGGTAAAAAAAAAACTATAAAAGTTTGTTTTATTGGTTTGTGAGAATACTAATGAAATTTTACCATTTTATTTCATGATTTTATCACTAAGCTTGCATGTATTTTAGATTATCTATCTAAATAAGTGTTACAACCCCAAATTTCTGGAATTATATTATTCATGCTGGCAGTAAAGCAAATTTAAATTATAAATTTAAGCTTTTTCTTTCATCAACTTCATTCAGTGAAGTTATAATTTTAGTTTAGAAATTCACACAGATTTCTAGTATCACTAATAATGATTTTCAATAAAATACATCTTCTACATTTCTTTAAAATTAGTTCTGGTTTGTCTTCCCAAATCCACAGATTATAAAAAATCAACTCTAGCTTAAACCATTTTTCAATGTCATTTATTTAAAAGTCCAAAAATGCAACTTTAAAGATTTTTATAGGAAATGGCTGTGTGGCTTCCTCATTGCAAACACTTCATGATTATAATAATAAAAATTAAATGAAAAAAACCAACCTGTAAATAGTTATTTAGAAGTACTTTCATTGGGCAGCTTCTCCATCAAATGAAGTACAGGCTTATTAAAATTTTATTTATTTATACCATTATTGTACTAGTGCATTGCAAGGTACACAAGTGCAGAATGTAATAAATAATAAAGTTTTTATAAATTAATGAAAAATAATTTTTTTTTATAATTGCTTACTTAAAACATACGATATGACACTAGGTAAATTAACACAATTAAATGTTTCTTATAGAGGCAAGGTGAAACCATGTTATATTATAATAAATCAGCTCAATCTTTCATAGTCACCATTCAATAAGTTTCCTTATTGAAATTTAGGACCTTGATATTTTGTTTTTCTTCACATATTATTATTTAAATAATAATAATAATAAGGGGGTTTTCCCCTTTGATATTATTTAAAATATAAATCTTCATGGATAATCCATTTTATACTGGAGACTACCCAGTGATTTAAGTTGAATAATACGAATTGGTTTTTTATATTTTATTCCTTATTCTATTTTTATGAAAAATAAATCTAATATAACAAATAAAATGATCAACTCAACATTTTTATCTTACATTAATATTTTCTTTATATGTAGAAGTTGTTTTCTCAAATTTTGAATAAATATAAATATCATTATTTTATTGTGTCTTTTTTCTACAAGCTTAACAATAAATAATATATAGGGTGTTTGTTGATTGTTGATCAAATCAATGGTTAGCATTGGGTCAGGTAGTTTTAAAATAAACTTTTTGAACTATTTTTTTTAACTTTGGCAGTTTTAATTTTGTCTCAATGATTGGCACGAAAATGACTAATGCTAATAAATAAAAAAAATTACTAGAATCGTACAAAAAATGCACACTTATCACATCAGGGATAATGGGGGAGAGTGAGCCACATACACCACGACGTGAGCTAACTGGTAGCTAAAAAATGAATTTTATTGTTGTCGATTATCTTTAGTTTTGTATTAATTTACTTTTAACCCTACCATCATATCTAATTTAAAAAAAGATAAAAAGTAAAGAAGTTTGCTTGAAGGGAAACTACAGAATAAGATAAAGGCCTGCTTTTGTATTTTCAGTGTTTTTCTTTAGTACATTTTAACTAAAGGGTCGTATGAAAAATTTCATTATATTTTTCCTTTCAATTTGAGTTACCTTTCTTAACCATTTTATGCAAGTGATTGAGATAGGATTTTCATGCAAAAATTGTGTAATTTTAGAATTAATTTCTAATGTGAATTTATATTTTTTCCCTATATATATGTCAAGAATTTATTATCCATCTGTTCCTAAAAAAATATCTAAAAGAAGTTCTATTTGACATATAATGATACTTAACTTAGCATCAGATTCCACTTAGTTCAAGTGGAATTTCTTTTGTAAAGTGTATGATATTCNATATATATATATATAGGTATGTGTGTGTTTATGTATGTAAGATATTTCTACAACAATAATATTTTCCCTTTTTACACATTTTATAAAAACATAACTTTTAGGCGAGGAGCTGGTATCTCCAGCCGACTTTCATCGAGCAAGAGAGGATCAATTTCTACTGAGGACCAGAAAGAGCTGAACAACACCACTGATGAGAGTCTTGATGGCGAAGATTCCGCTCCATCGTAATTGTTACATTAAGGGTAATAGTTAATTTCTTTTTTTTGGTGCATCTATCTCCTGGTGATTAATTCTAAAATGGGTACTATTTTCAATGGAGCATTTTTAATGCAACCAATTGGTTGCATAAACCAACTCTATTAGACTTATTCATATGTATAGAAAAGATTTTTGGTAAACAGTATTTGAGAAATAAGCAAATCTTTGAATAAATCTATTTTACTCCTTAAAAATTCCAACATATCATTTCATAGTGTAAGCTATTTTCTAGGATTCATGTTATAGGCAGAGAGAATTATGTTGGCCGCTTTAATGATAATTTTCTTTGTCACAGTTAGTGAAGTGATATTGGCTTATAATACACGTGCAGAAAATAATAAAAAATTGCAAACAATTAAGTAGAAGGGATTATAATAAAAAAATCTGTCTCAGCCAGGCCTCGAACCTGGATCTCTTGCTACCGGGTAAGCGTATTAGCCATTTACGCCACAGAGACTAGCCAGATAAGTTACTAAATTCCCAGCACTAAAATGAAATTTATGTGGGATAAAACACTACAATAAAAATAATATTTATAAAATTAAAAAATTTCATTTAATTCCAAGATTAACTCATTTTACTGATAACCAAACCCCTTCAAACTCTACTTTTATCATCAAACTCACTGTTTAGTTCCTTCTGTTGTGCTGTTAGTTCCTTATCTTTTTTTTTTAACCCATCTGAGAATTTTGTATTCAGGGATTTTTTAAATATGAACTAATTTTTAACCCATTCTTCTTTGTGAATATGTGTGTGTTTGCTCACATGTTTAGTGAATTTGGGGTTTTGCCAAATAATTTGTTTAAAATGTTTACATTCAAATCAATTCACGAGTGAAAGAGGCATATTTTTTCTGAAATAAGAGAAGAAATGTAGAATAAAGTAATTTTTTTTTCCTATTTTAGATATTAAAGGATACATCCTATTTAATAGTTAATATAATCTCTTAGCATTTGTTACAACTGAAACAGTTTTTTAATGTAGATTTAGTTTAGTGTACCAGCACAGATAATTGAGATCCAAATATTTGCCACTGTTCTGAAAATGAATGTTGCCTGGTTTGAAATAATAATAAAACTAACAATAAAATTTAGTCACACTTAATCTTATAACACTTAGCAATCAATCTATGGTTTGATAAAAATATTAAAGTTGTAAATTATAAAAAAAATTATGATAAATAAAGCCAAATAATTATTGATATCAGCAGGCTGTGAGGTTATAATTTTCTTCACAGTTTTAATATATATATATATATAGTAATTTAGTAGACAATTCATTGGAGTTCAGTCAAGGTTGATTAAAAAAAAATCACTTTTCTAAATTGTATCTTTTTTTTATAATCAAAATTGACCTAACCCCAACAAATTGTCTACTAATAATCCCCACGATCAAAAACTCACCATTTAAATATAGTAAAGCACAAGGTACTTTCATCTTATAGGGTATTTGATTATTTTCATTGGATTTAAATTTATTAAAGTATTCTCTTTTTTTTATGTGAGATGGGGAATTGTTTTGATATTTCATATATTTGATATTTTTCAGTTTATTGAATTGTTGAATTATCTGTTTACGATAGAGTTAAGTCAAAAGAAGGTATCATTTAAATAATCTATTTTAAAACTTCAGTACATTTAGGATATAAACTTGGGTATATTTATTAGTGTGTTCTTATTTCCCTTCTCCCTTCTCATCTTTATACTTCAATTCATGAACAGGCAATAAGAATATTGTGCATTAGTAACATTCTTTGAATAGTATCTTTTCTTTTAATGGTTAACAGCCTGCATATGAAATAATTAGCAAAAGAAAATTACTAAACAAGCAAAGTCTTTGCTTAAAGTTTTAGTATAGTCTATAAAATAACTGTGAAATAAACAGACATATAACGTATATTGTAATTTTAGAATCATTATTCTTGTTTAAGGAAAATTTTTGTTCAAAGCAATAACTTGTAGTTAATTTATCTAATTTATAATAGTGTTAATTTCTATTATTTTTCTCAGGGGCAGTACCTAAAATGATTACCAATCCATATGTTCATTTGATGCTGCCCTGCACAGTCAAAAAGATGGATCAGCTCTTACCAGATCAATATATGCTATGCTGTTATTCAGGCCCGGGATTTCATTCTGGTAGTACTTAAAGTACTTTTAAATATCATTGTAAATTAATTGTTATAGGTAGTAAAACTTGTATAAAAAAAATAATGAGTTTTTAATACACATTAAACTGTTGTACAATATTATTTGATATATTATCTGGTGCCAAAATATCAAAGAAAAAGCAGATGTATAGTTAAAAATAATTTGAAGCCATTTAAGATGTTTGATAATTGGGAGAAATCTTTATTTATTGTTTATTGATGTCTTTTTTTTTTTTAAAGTGCTGTTTTATTTTTCTCTTTTAATGATCTTTCACTGAGTTTTATTTAGATTTAAGCAAAACATTCCCCTCAACTTGTGAAAATCTGCCTTAAAATCTTGCTTACATGTTATGATTGTGAATTATCAATATAGAGAATAACTTCCTCACTTGATGTATTGCATTTATAGATAACAATAACAAGCCAAGATGCTGTAGTACTTCGGCTTTTCTCATGTTAGCTGTTAATGGAGAAGCCTGAAAAGAATTATGTTTTTGATACTTTGGTGTACAGATTTTATCCAGAGGAAAGAATTAATTATTACTGTATACTGTGTCATATTTAATTATTGTATAATTTATTTATA
>KZ808332.1:159754-183302 GCA_000696205.2 Oncopeltus fasciatus
TATATATATAAAATCTCACCCAGCCTGCTGTGAGCATATTATGGGATAATAATAAATTCATAGGTTGAGGACTTAACAGATAAATAAAACCATAAAAAGGATTTATAATGAAACATTTAAATAAATATTTAAATAAAATTATTTTGTATTGATTTATTTCCTTAAACTCATATCCATTGAAAAATCCTATTGAAATAAAAATATATCTGATGATTGTCCATTCTTTAAAGAATTTTTAGTAACAATAAATACTAATTTTTTCATTAGTTTTAAATTAGCCTTGTTTATATTATTGACAACAAGTTTTCCGCTGAAACAGACTAAAATCATTTACAAGGTATTCTAGTATATCTGTCTATTTGAGAATTATTGTTGATCAATATTTTATCTTAGATCTCATCAACCTATTTGGACCAGCCTCATTGTGGTTTATAGACCCCTGGAGATAGAAAAGTACTCACTCTCCTTGACAGAATGAATGGGCAGAAAATATTAGAAGGTTAACAAAGAGATTACCTACTGGTCAGGGAGAGCCTGGAAGTGGAGCAAAAGAAACTTACTACCAGAGATGCTTAAAAATGAATGACTCAATCGGGTCTTTACACATCTCACACTCTAAGGGTCAAGAAAGAGGAGGAAGGTTATTATTCTGAATAACTAACAGATCCAGGGTGGAGGGTCCCCCACCCCCCTGAAATTGGAAGAATTTGACAAATGACAAAGATTTGGAAGTTATTTCGCACAGGAGTGGTAGGGAGTGCCTAAGGAGGGACTGGGATAATACCAAGGCAAGGTTATGTGGGAAACATACTCAACAGGACAGCTGCCAGGCAATAATCACCTGATTAAAAAAGCTTAAACAAAAAAAAATGAAAACTAACAAAATGAAGGACATAAACAATTCCAAAAAGGAAGGATTCAGGGTTGTTTTTTTTTTTTGCTGTATTATGATAACTATGAGTTCAATTTTCTACCAGTAAATAAACATTAAAAACAGGCCGTGACATTTAATGAGAAGAATAAATAAGAAAGCTGTTGCTAAAATAACATTCAACAGCAAATGCTTAAACAGAATGAAAAGTTAAAATTAAACAGTTACTTTTGAAAAAATCACGGTTCAATTTTTTTGGATTTTTATAAGCTATTATTAAAATCTATGTCTTTCTTATTTTTGAAAAATGAATGTCTTGGTCTGAAGTAGAGCAAAAGAATCTTTGGAAAATTATCTGTCTATAACATTTTATGTTGCTTTGATTATTGATAATTTATCTTTAGAGAAAATGAAGTTGTGATAGAGAGATATTAATATTTACTAATAAAAATATGAATTTATATTGCTTATTCATTATTAGATTAGTGAATATAGACATATCTTGTAGATTAATACTAATGAAGGTAATGCTACAAATAGTAAGATCGAATGGGTTATATTTTTTTACAGGAGATAATTTGAATTGTGGTTTATAAGCACATCAATAGTATAGGTTCCTCATAAACAAGTTAAGAAAAAAGTAATTTATGAAAAAATATAAAGAATTCTAATGATCGTAACAGAGAGTATGTGGCAAGCACAACCAATACCAGTAAGGAAAAGTATGTACATCTGTACATGCCCATTTGGCATATACTCGATTTTCTTTACTTTTATTGGCTGGGCTTGCCAGATACTTCCTGCCACAATCTTAGCCCTGAATGGCATACATTGCTTACTGAAACTTTGGCTTTTAAAAATAAATTCCTGCTAATTTTTCAAGATAAGATTTTTTTTTTTCTTAACTCCCATAAGATTGAACTTCCAACTATTCATACTCACAGTTTTTTAGAGAAATTTTTCCAAAGAAATTGGTATCTATAATACATCAATGTGCCATATTATTTCCCATTCTAGCTACATGTCTGGTCTATCTCTGTTTACCTGCATTTATGAAGCTGGCGATATTCTCATTACTCAAAAAACCCTGAATTTGCAGCATTGCTACCTTGACCATGCTCGAGGGTCATATATAAATAACCTTATTATATTTCTTTCTAATATTTTAGGTTTCTGGCTGCTGACTTGTAACCAATTTTCAGCACCATATATGACAATTGGTCTTGCTAGTTTCATAAGATTTTAGCTTTGTGCTTATGCCTGAGTCTTCTTAACAATATATATATGTGTGTGTGTATATATATATATATCATCAATTTCTTTACTTCTAAAATGTTTATATTTTTAATGTGTTGAGTCAGAGATGGGGAGCTAAATATCACTAATGAGGTGAAAACCATTTTAATTTTATAACCATTTTAATTATTTTTTTATAGATGACATGTTTGATATTGGTTGGCTGTTTAGAAATCTCTGTAACAAGCTTAGGTTCTTTGCCACGATATAAAATAATAACAAAATACAAAAATACTAACTTTCTGGAGCTAGCCAAGAAAAACAACAGCAAGAGCTATATTTTTATAGAAAACTTCATTTCTCCACTTGAAAACCTACAACAACAAAAAAAAAAATGAATAAATGCGATTTACAACTGGTAAATTTGGAATTTGTTTAACCACTATGGTGGAAAAATAAGTCGATCCAAACAATAAACAAGAAAAGTAAAAAAAATCATATTTTCTGAGAGGTTTATAAAAGGTCTTTAAAAGGAACTTTACAGAACAATAAGAGTCTCTTCTTATTGTAAAAGGAGACTTGAACAAATAAAACCACACATAAANTTTTTTTTATTGCAAATGCTGAAGCTATGGCAATTCCAGAATTCATGTACTTTAAAATTTGGAACACTTAGAACCTAAATTTTTAGGTTTAATAAGATAAATAATTAATCTTTAGCTATAATTCTTAAAATAGATTAATGATAAAATAATATCGAAACACAAATTAAATAAAAAAAAGTGTAAAATAGTTGTCATGAGTTCTTTAAAGACAATTTTGTATCCGCCTCTACTCTGACATGAGTATAGACTAGACCTTAGTATTATTACTGAAGGTTACAATGACTGGAACATAACTCGAGTCATGAAGATTTCTTCATTTTTTTCAGTTTACTTGGCAGTCTGATTTTTCTCCTGAAAATAAAATATAATTATTTTTTTATAGTAAGTTTTAGTCATCTTGGTAAATTTGTGTTGTAATATAGAGTAGTGAACTATATGCTTATAGTTTTTAAGTCAACTGTAACTAGGATTTCATAAGAAAACACCATCATTGAACCAATACTTAAATTGGTTAAGGATCAGCCTTTTCTATCATTTGCTAACCCTTTGTGTTCATGTATACATTGGAGATTCTAACATTGGAGTATCTTTGACAGCATGCAAACTTTTCTTACTTTTGCATTCTAATGGTTTGTCATAATCTAAGGGCTGAACACATATCATACAAAAAGGAGAAGGAAAAGCTTATTCCCGAAAATAACTCACCTTGACCATTTATATGGTCAATAGATTATGGAAAAGGTATAAGGGTAATAATTAAATAAGAAATTATTTTTAAAATTTATTTCAATATGCAACATTAGTCTTAAAATATATAAGGCACAAAATAATTTCACAATTTTATTTAATACACTTTTAAAATTTAAATAACAACATTAAATATATAATTACATAATGGACTTAATTTTATGAAAGACATTGATATTATTTATAACATTATCACATACAGATGAATTTTAAAACAAAATAACACAAATTTTAAAGTTGTGAGGTCAGTCAGTATTAGATGGAAGACATGCAATTACACTGGGATGGATGACTTTCCACACATTGGCCAACTGAAATTATATAATAAAAAAAAAGAAAATTAATGTGATGCTAGTAGACCTAGGAAGTTTTCAAAAAGCCAGAATATTAGCCTACAGAGTGCAAAGGTCAGCAGGGCTGGCTAGTGACCAGAAAACAAGGGTTTGAGCCCTGCCACGGCTTACTTATTAAAAAAATAAACTCTGATTAATTAGTTAAATTTAAGAGGGCTTGGGGTAGGCAAGACTGGCCTCAACAAATTTCTTAAGTTTCTGCACAGGTGCAGCAGTTTTTTAGATGTAAACACATCGATAATTAATTGGGTGACTGCCCGGATAAAATTGGCTTCATTGTCTACAGTAAACCAAAACTCGTACAGTGGTATTTCTCATTGAATTTAGTCTAAAGAAAAACTTAAGCTGCCCTAATCATTGCTGTAACAATGATTTTTAAATAAAAGTCAATTTTAATCAATTAAATGCAAGGGAATAGAATAAAAAATCTAACTGTCTCAGCCAGGATCTCCTGCTATCCGGGCAAGCTCATTAGTCATTTATGCCATAAGACTAGCCAGATAAGTTATTAAATTCCCAGCACCAGTGTCGAGAGTCTAACCTCTGAGAAAGACGAATACACTGTCTTATGCTCGAAGAGGCTGACATTGTCAAACTAATTCTGTCAGATTTCTTATTTTATTCCCTTGCATTTAATTGTTTAAAATTTATGTGGGATAAAATACCACAATAAAAAATAATATTTATAGTCAATTTTAATTTATCACCTGTCATGTAAAATCCATTTATCCATAAATGGATGAATTTAGTTAATATATAAGTGTGTATGTGCGTGTTTATATATAATATTTTATTTTTATACTAATAAATAATATTAATATTACTATCTGATACCAGACAGATCTGGGTATATAACCTGATGTTCTTTATTGAACATTCCTGAAATACAACTTGTACTAAAGATCTTTTTTGTTTTATTTTCTAATAGTAAATATATCTTAATCTCTTTTAATATATTTTGCCAATAAGTATAGGAAAAATTACTTAAAGTTGAAAAATATAAATCAAGAACTAATAAGCTACATGTAGGTAAAGTTGTTCATTTAACACTCACAAATATATTTCTAAATTTAAAGGCATTAATTTTGCTTTAGACAAAAAAAAAAAAAAAAAAATTATATGAGAACTAGAGCATGCATAAAAGAAAATGAAGAAATTGTGAATGTGTAATATAACATATATCAGAAAGGAGGAACACTTCAATGAGTGGTTTTTATACCTGATAACTTATACTGAATCTGAAAATATCTCTTCTAAAGAAATTAAAAGAATAATTTTTTAGAAATAGGGATTTCTATGGTTTAGATACAAACTTTAGGTCTAAAATATATGTGTATATTAAAAAAAAAAAAATTCTTTCACATTTATGGACCATGGCACCATATTTGTGAAATTTATTCAAATTGTAAGACAAATAGACTGGCCATGTATAAAGTATATGAAGATTAGTGCCCAAAAATATTGAGTTTTGCTTGGCTGAAAAGACAATGAAGGGGAGGACCAAGTTAAGATTGACCATAATCTTTCATTCATTAAGGTTGGCCATAATGCAGTGAGACTAGTACGGAGTGGAGGTGGAGGATGGTACCCAAGAGATTTGTGGGGACAATTTCAGGCAGAGGCCAGGGCCTCATGGAGAAGCTCAAGATGTATACATGTTTGTTTCTTAGTATTCATAGTTTGTTATGAAGAAATTAATGTATTTAGCTATGTTATTTATAAAATGCTTTTTCTCTATAAATTCATAAAAATAATTACAAGACAAATTTTATTTCATTTTGTATTAGTTATTAGACATTTAATATTTTTTAACTACTGATTGGCTGAAAATTATTCTTTATATTTCCTTATATATTTTAATGATTGAAAAATCCTATCAATAATTAAAATCTAAGTTAAAAAGAAATGATAGCTGTATGTTACGTAAAATCTAAATTTAAAGTTCTCCCTCTCTCTTTCTCCCACTCCCCTGAAAATGATTTTTTTTTTTTTATTTCTTAAGTAATTCCTCATTTTTATAATGCATTTGAAATATTTTTTATTCTTTATTCCAGATAGATGAATGTCACATGCTGTCTCCTTTTATATCTCTAAATAACAGCAGCTTGTCCAATTTCCAGTCTCTTACTTTGGAAGTCATAGACAACATATGAAATATTTCATGATGCTAGGTAACTCCAAATTGAGTTTCATTTAAGATATTATTTACTAAAAAAAAGTAAAACCTTTCATGGATAATCTTTTCAAAAACCTTTCCTTAAGTGAGTATTAAGCCTGAGTTAGTTTTTACCTCAGTTAGTTTCTGATTTTCAATAAAATAAATTGTATTATTTTTTTTTCTTAAGATTTCTGGAAAATAATTTTTCCTAAACATCTGTTATAAACATTTTACTTGGTTAGAGTTAAGGTTCCATTTGGCTGATTGTTCCAGAATGCATTCCATCCATGCCTGGGGTTCTTTTTTTCATGGAGATTTCTAATTACAATTGTTACTTTCATATAACTGAGTGGGAGGTTGTTTTTCAAACTGGAAAAACAGTCAAAAGAATGTCTAACAACTCCATTGGATGGCATTCTAAATCACTCGCAAGATCATCCTAGAATCAATTTATCCATTATGTAGTACATATTCTCCAATGATTTTATACAAGCTCTCTAATGAACAGCCAATACAATTCGCTTGCAACATATTTATAGCAATTCCATAAATTCCTTAGAAATGTACAATGAATGAGTTTTCATAAATTCAATTTAATTGTATCAATGACCTTAATATAACAGCATTTATAATGTCATTTTCACTTAGATGTATTGTAATTGCATCACTGAATTTTTCTTGCTGTCTCATAATTAAATATCTTTATATTCTACAGGTTATGTTGGTTAATTTGAAAATTAGAACTTTTAATCAATTATTGTCTTGATAATTTTAATAAATATCTCAATTATTAATATAGATACTTTTAAAAATTATCTTGATCAATTTTTAAATATTTGCTATATACTTCCGAAATAAATTTGGTTAACAAATATATATATACATGATCGTATGGGTCTTTATAATTGAGAGTATATGAGCAGAGAGTATACTGCTCAATTTAAAGCTGAAAGAACTTTTAGATTAACAATATCATAAATGTAGAATCCTTTAGATTTAGTACTTATCCCTAATTTGTAAGATAAATATTTCTCAATAGGCTTTTTTCCTGTAAATGATACACTATGATTGATTTTAGTCGAGCACAAATTATTCTAAAGTTTGTAATTGTTAAATCAATGATACAAAATATTGAATATCATAAATAATAATTTTAAAAAGTCTTTTTTACAGTTATTAGCAACAGAAGTATACCACAATTAAGAACACAGTTTGAGTTAGCAACCATAACTGTTCCCTCAGGTCATAACCCTTAGTTCATCACTGCAGTAACCTTTTTATTTAATTTATGTTAAAGAATACTCTAAATACATACCGTATCTTATCCATCCTAAATTAAAGAACTGTAAAATTTGATGTGGAGTATTCACTAAACAATATTATGTTCATTTGCTCATTATTGAAATATAGGGTGCAATATCAAAATACAGGTTTTCTAGAAAAGATAGCATCTCACCATACAAGTACAGATAATGAATCTTGTTGACAGCAGGTATAATAGCATTATTGTGTACCAACTTACACCACCCGATGCAGAATATCTATCTCCTTGCTCAGTTTCTGTCCCATTAGGGAATAGCTGATAGTAGAAGCAGGTAGGTGGCTCAGCGGGCTTAGTTGAAGAAGCTGAAATAGCCAAGTTTGCAGTTCAAGTGGCTTACAACTCTTACAAGCGACCACCTGTAGACATATGATGTCATAGAGAGCACCATAATTCTTCAATTTTTCATTGGTGATTGAGCCACACAGAGAGGTGCATGGAGCCTCTTCCAGTTCTTCAAAGGACTGCTGGCCAACAGACCAAAAGTCATTTGCAGAGAGTGTACAAATTAACATAATTACAGTAGGGTTATGATTATGAGCAATGGCCTCTCTCAATGTTATGTAAAAATTGGTGAAGTTGTGTGAAAAAACTAGCAATATTGATGGAAGTGAAGTTAAGTATATTATTAAGATAAATATACTAATTAATTAAATTATTCACAAAAATGATTTACTAAGAAATCAATGACTATTAATCTAAAATAAAACCTAAACAGAGAATAAAACAGAGCTAGATATTACAGGTTTCATGGGTAAATAAAAATGTATTGAGTTGTAAGCTATTATTCATCTTAAATCCCAGCTTCATCTCCCTAAATTACAGAAAATTTAAAAGAGAGTAACACTGAATGGTGCTAGAAACCTTACCCAGTTAGTACCAGATATTGGTTGACAGACAGAAAAATACTGGTAGAGAGCCAGTTTCACACTCCTTAAAAGCATCCTCCAAATGGAGAGAACGGCACCATTATAGACTTCTTATGGGTAAGTTTAAGATAAGAGGGCACCATAAAAGGGCAAAGGCACATCTGCCCGACTGACTGCTTAGGTTCCTTTGGGCAACTGATGACTACTGAACTCCTCAGTAAAAAACACCAGGGGTAGTACTCTACCCCTCAGAGGGGAGTGTACTCTCTAAAGGTCACATAGAGCTTGTTGCTAATGCACTTGACATTATACATCAGCTGAGCTGATATCATAAGTCTGAGATGTAAAAAAAAGTGAAAAAACTGACAGACTGTCATTAAGAGATAACAAATTCTATTAGATACTTGAACAAAATCAAATTAAACAACAAAGGTAGAAAAAATTAGAATTAAGCAATTTAAAGGATGTTATAGAGCAGAGGACTTTCTTTTTAATAATTAGTTCATTTACCAACTTATAAAAATAACTAATCATATAATAATAATAATTTAAAAATAAATAGATTTCCATTCTTTTCCCCAAATGGGGGAGGGGAAAAAAATCTGGGTTTTCAAGATCCTTTGAACACATGAAAGGGTGGTTGCATTAGGAAACAAATTGCACAATGAGTAACGCATTTTTGAAAATCTACAACTTTGATCATATGGCATTTTGTTCTATTATCCTTATGAGGTTTTATAATTACTACATTGAGCAAAGAGTAATTATAAAACACTATAATTATGCCCTGTTAAAACACTAAAACTCCACTACTAAAAACTTGTCTATGAATCCCTTAAGAATAATATAGACCTTTAGCAAAATCCCTCCACTATAGATACCCTTCACAATAAATACTCCCTTGAATAACCCTCCCCTCCAAGTAAAAACTCCTTATGACTACTGAAACATCTCTGGATTAATTGCACTCATATATGTAAGACTGATGAGGTCTAGGGTCCTAAGTCAATATAAGTTTATATTGTTTAATAACTTTTCTAATAACTTAATTCAATTTTTATAAATAAATAAAAGCGTGACTGAAAAATTTTAAAAACTCATATAATTAAAAAATTTACTTTCAAAGAAATAAGAATTGAGAAAAATATTCTACTTATTGGTGATAAATGTTATTAAAAATACATATTTATGTAAAAGTGCACCTCAGTATGACTGATAATTTGATCAGAAGCAAAGCTGTGGAGTATGTGTGCCAGAGCTTCAAGGTAGACATGTACTAACTGGGTTTCCTTTCGAACACAGTAAAGAGAAAATGCTGCTCGTAGTTCTACTGATTCTATTACAGACTCCTGCTCCAACATTCTGTTTTCTAATGCTGCCACTGATTCGGCCTAAAATAATTAAATTAAAGCATACATAAATAAAACTGTAAATTCATCAAGAAACCCAACAAAAATCATCTAATAATAATACCTACTTCGATCAAAAAACTCTCCATTTGAAAATACTAAATTTTTTCTTCCTAAAAATGTAATTATTGAAAATTAAGCACAATAATAAAATTAATTGATAAAATAAAATAGTATTTCATGCATTAGATGTTTTTTTTGTTGGGGTTCGGTCAAGGAAGATATAAAAAATACAAATTAAAAAAAAAAAAAGTGTATTTTTTAAAATTTATCTGCCAACGTTTCGGCTTACATTTTAAGGCATCTTCAGGGATATTGAAATACAATGTCATAAGAATACAAATAAAAGTAAAAATAAAAATAAATTATTAACAATATTATAATATAGAATTGCCAGAATTAAATGTAATGTGATATCAAAAGTATGAATGTAGTAAACTATGTAGAAGAATTCAGCATGCAGAAAACAATTAACCACACCTTCCTATCATGAAGACGAGAGGGGACGTCCTGTCCATAGGTTCACATTTTCATTACTGAGCGAAATGGTTTTGAAAATTTTTTTTGAGAAGGACACCGTGGGTGGTGGAAGGGTGGGGGTAAGAGGCGGTAGGTACAAAATGAGAGCGGCCTGTTTCAAAAGGGGCAATAAAAGGACAAAGAAGAAAGAAAGGGTATTATTGCGGATAAGTAACTTTTGGAACTAGGAAAAATGTTTGACAGGTATATTTTGAAGGAGGGGTTTTCAGATTGTTGAAAATGCTTGAATAAGTTGAAGAAATTTGTTCTATGTCAGTTCTGTCGTTAACTGGATTGTGTTGCAAGTTAATGTGAACAGTTTCAGATAAAAAGTGTTTGTATTCATAAAGTTCAGTGGAAAGAATGGTAATGTTCTCAAAGTCAAATGTTTGTTTTTCATGAAAAACATGTTTTGTGAGGGCAGTTTTTATTAGTATTTTCTTTGTCATTTTTATGATTATTAATTCTATTTAGTTTAATTTTATTTTGTCCAATGTAGGAACCATGACAATTAGGAGTGGAACAAGGAATTTTATAAACAACATAGGTTCTGTTAGGAAGAGGGATGGTGTCTTTAAGGATAGTGTAAATGGATTTTAGTTTGTTGTTAGTGAAAAAAGCAAGCTTAAGGTTAGAGAAAGTTTTCTGAGAGATTTCTTAATATTTTCAGAAAGTTTTGGAATATAAGGGAGAGGATGGAAAATGAGGTCATTATTTTGGGGGAGAGGCATAGTTAGAGAAGTGGAAATAAAGAATTCTTTCACAAGTTTTTTAATGGTGTGGGTAGGAAAACTATTAGAGTGGAGGATGTCAGTTGCACATTTAATATTTTTGCTATGGAATGTCTTGTCAGAGAGTGTGAGTGATCTATAGATAAGGTTTTTGGCCACAATTATTTTTTGTTGATGAGGGTGAGATGAGTTAAAGTGGAGGAGACGACCTGAGTAAGTATGCTTGGTGAACCAATCAGTGGAGATAGAGCCACTGGTGTTACGGATAATAAGGGTGTCAAGGAAGGGGAGTTGATAGTCAGACTCAATTTCAATGGTAAATTTGAGATGAGGGTGGTATGAGTTAAATGCAGTAAGGATCTGGGGATTTTTTCTGGATTGAGAATGAGGAACAGCTCGTCAACATATTTTTTAATGAAGAAAATGTCATTGCGAAAGGGTGGAAGAATAGAGTCTCAAAGGTCTTTGGTAAAGAAGATTGCTGGACATACAACATAGGGAAAGAGACTCAAGATATGTAGACCAGGATAGTGTAGTATGGTCTTGGATTGTATTCCAATGTTTATCAATAATTTGAAGGACTTTATCGATAAGTATATTAGGGAAGAGAGATTCGGCGTCTAAGGAGCAAAGAATGTAGCCTTCGGGGTAGCCTTTAGGCTGCATTCTTTGCTCTTGAAATACAATCTTGTATAGTCTTGGAATACAATCCAAGAACATACTACACTATCCCGGTCTACATACCTCGAGTGCATAACATCCCTCGAGTCCCTTTCCCTATGTTGTACGTCCAATTATTTCCTTCAAAAATATTCGGTACTTTAGATCATGGGAAATATTTTAACAAAATTTCATGGTTCTTATAAAATCCTTAAAAGACTGCCATATTATTTATTTTTATTTTTTTCAAATTATCAAAGCCAATTAATATATATTCTTATGGGCTTACGGATCAGTAACAACTTAACACCAAAATAAAATAAAGTTAATAGCATTATATATAGCTAAATATTTAGATTCTAGAATTTAAAATTAATGTCTGTGTAAAAAATGGTATTACTTTCTAAAAGAAAAAGTAACAATATATTAAATTAATACATACATCAGAGCCCCGAAGAACACCTTGTATCTGCCGCTTTTTCAGTGACAACATTTTAGAGAGAGCATGCTGATGTTCATGTGAGACCCCACGCTCCACTCTCTCACAGAGATCTGAATGTCCATTAAGTACATCTATCAGTTGAGCTAATTTATCACAAATATCACTTTCCTCCTTCTGAGCCTGCTCATGGGCAGTCTTGGACAACTTATTAAACTCACTAAAAATTGTTAAGAATGCAATATTTATTAATTAAAATTCTAAATTTTGCAGCAACTTTATGAATTTAGTTATAAATTTACATTTTGTCAAAATCTCACTGAATGATTAAATAGCTTTAGATTTATTCTTTGTAATACTTTAAATTTTTTATACACAACCTAATTTTCATTATTTCTGATTAAAATTTCATTATTACGTATTATTTAAAATAAAAATTTCTCATCCAATTGTGTTGAATTAAACTGCACCTCTTCTTTAAATAAGTCCAAGAAATTTCTAGGGAATTGAATGCACTTCCCAAATTATCTCAAGATATAAAAATCAGTTGCATATAGTATGGTCAATCCATTTTTGTATAATCTCAAAATAGACGAGATTATTTACTAAAATTTAAAATAAAAAGCCATGATTGTATAAAATTAAGACAGTTTATTTATTCCCCTCTCTTGAGACTAATCATTTTCAAAAGGTGACTAATTATTCCATTTTCAATAATGGGACCAATGACAAATTATCCAGGAATGATAAATAAAATGGGTTTTCACATATGGGTATAATATATTTATTAAGAACATGTCTAATAGATTTTAAGGAAGCAGATATTGAATATACTTTTAGCACTATGGATACTTGCCATAGCCGCTTTAAGAAATAATATTAGGAAAAAGAGGATTCTTTAGATAAAAAAAAATAATAATAAAAATAAATAAATAAAAATTAAAAAATACATTTGATAAAATGTGATATGAGGATCTGAAAGAAGTATTTATATGTATGGATATAATTGTGAGTATTGAATATTTGATTTTTTTTTACATTAATTTCTATTGTTTTTATAAAAATATAAATAATTTTTCATTGTTTCCTAATTGCTCAGTTTTGCAATGACTGTTAAAAAATTCAATAATAACATGTAGGGCCGTGTGCAGTGGATAAGCCAATACTAAAAACTTGGACTTCAATCATTCCAGTTTCTGGGGCTAGCTTGGTGAGATTTGAACAATGTAGGAAGGTAGTAAGTTGATAAGTTTTGTACTTGATAATAAAATATGTCTGCCAGATAATTTATTCTTAATAGAATTATTTTAATTTTTCTAAATTAGATGACATGGATAAAGATATTTCAATAAATGGATACTAATTATAACAGTACCAATTGGTAAACAATGTTTCACCAATAGGACTATGTTATATCCAGGAATGATAAATAAAAAGGTGTGCCACAGGTAGGTATAAAATATTTATTAATAGCATGTTTTAACAGATTTTAAGTAACTGTTATCTATAACATATTTGGTCATTGTAGGTCTGAAGATGGCTCAGAATAAGCAGAAATTTTTCTTGTAGTTTGATGTGAAGAATAAAAAATAAATATTGTTGGGGCTGAAGTTGATCCCCTTTAAATTAAGACATTTATTGTGGAATAAAGCATAACTTTTAAGGAATAAAATTTAATACTTCTATTTAATTCTAATGAAGTATGACTGTCTTTTTTTTAAATTATTAACAGTGCATAAAAATAAAATAAATCATACTCATATCCACACATCGATATTTTGAGGATAATTCTAAATAAAAGATTACTTAAATTAACTAAACATGAAGCTTGTAAATATTCACTATATATATANTATATATATATAGATAAAATTGATACTTAAAGATTTATTGATTTTTTAATAAAAATCCTTACTTCTTAAAAATAACTATTGATAAAAATCGACCATACTTACGAAGAGATTGTGCCAAGTTCTTTCTTCAGCTCATTCCAGTTATTATTTCCTCCTGTACCCCAGTTTGAAACACAAATTGATTCAGATCCTAGCTCACGAAGAACATTTCCAAGGTCTTCCATATCACTTGCATAACTGAGAAACATAATTGTGACAATGACTCATTTTAAAAAAATGTTTCTAAATATATTTTACTACATGGTGTTTTTGAAGATCAATAGTCAACAATTAAGGTAATATAAAAAGAAAAAATTGGACTGTTTACCACTCTAAATTACTGTACTTCTGGTGAGACAAAATTCATGAGGAATTCATGAACCATATATCAAATATGATATATTAATCCATCATGAAATAAAAATCTAAAGCAATCAATAGTAAATAAAAAATGTCTTTTCTGACTTGACAATCCATTTCCAATAAATAATATGAACATTATATCTCCTCAAACCCAAATCAATTTTGTTCAAAACAAGTAAAAGCATTCACCTCACCCATTTTCATGACAAGCAAGACATTAATATAAAAAAACTGAAATAAATCTTACCTATGTGACCTAGAAGATAAATGATCAGCAATGTCTTTTATTCTGTTTAATCCATTATGGATTAATCTTATCTGCTCTCTACTTGCTGCAAACTCAACACTATTGTCGGTTGGAACCAGCTCCTACTAAAAGAAAGGAATACTATTATTTCATCTAGGGTGTTTATATTCAACAAATAGTACACTATGAGTATTGCCTTTGCTCTAGCAGAAAGATGGGATGTTGTAAATTCATCAGGTACTCCTTTAAAGATATCTTTTATTTTACTTTGTAGATCTGTGACATTTTGAGTAAGAAAAAAGCTGAGTAAAGCATCCTCACTGAGAACAGGATGTCGAGCTATCAGAGTTAACCAACGCCTAAGACACTTCCTGCGCTTTTCAAGGAAGCTGGCACCACTACTTAACACTGCAAAAAAGTGATTTTGAATTTATAATTTATAAAGCACAATTAGGGAAATATAAACTAAGTTCTCACTGTTTTACTATAACAAAATGCATACCTATTTTCTATCAATCCCCCCCCCCCCTTTCAGTAATAGTTCTGTTTAGAGAATTCAGTCTATGATCAATCAAGTGGACAAGAATTATTTTGAATATTCTTGTGAAAATCATTACTTTGAAATAAAAAGATTACTGGAAAGAGCAAAGCATCAAATCATCAGTTTCCGCATTCTTTTGAACTATTCTTCCCCATATTTAGATTTTTTTTTTTTTTTAATATTAGAACCTAACATACTGCTAATATTATGATTTTAAGTACAAAATTTTAACTTAATCAACTGAACTGCTAAAAAAAATTTTTTTTATATATATAATGACAACCCCTTTTACACAGTTCACATTTTTCCTTTGCTCTGATTTGACCCCAAAATCCAGCTCTTCTTTCTTGGTTTTTTTGCATTTTGAATTTAACTTTGCAATATATCAAATGGAGCAAAATGCAGATCATTTTAAAAAAAAGAAAAAAGTATTATACCATCAAACATGACAAAAATAGAAAATATGATTAAAAAATAGAAAAAGAAACATTCATCTGAATTTCAATGGAATTCATTTCATTAATTAATAATCAGAATATAATTAATAAACACTTAAAAAATGTTAGTTAAATTACATTAAAATTAAAAATAGTGAAAATGTGTTGCATAATTAAAACTTCAAATGAAAAAAATATTAACTACTCACCGCCAACCATTTTTTTTGGAGGTAGTTTTGGAATGAGCCGGTACGGGAATCGGCAAAGGAGTAGCTCATAAAAGGCAACAAAATCATTGTATCTTCTGTACACACGAGATGAAAACCGCTAAAGAAAATAAAATGTATACATATATAACACTTGGAAAACAACAGTTAGTCAAAATAATAGTTAAGAAAGCTACCTTGCTGGTGACGATGTATTCAAAATGCTTTATAAAAATTCCCTTTTTTTCAGGATTAAGATCAATTTCAATGTCATCTATAGACACAATCCATTTATATGTAAAATTACAATCTATATCATTCTCAGCCATTGAAATATGCCAGTGTTTATGCTTTTCTTTAAAATTAATTAAAGTACTATTTTGGATACAAATATAAAAATAAAAGTTTTATTACAATAATATTGGAGAATTAAGAAAATTACTCAGAGATCGAATGATTTTCTTTTTAAATAGAGCATTTGGTTGAAACAATTAAGATATCTTTTAAATTCAACGAAATATTTTCAATAATAAAAAATAAACATAAGCAGTAAATAAAAATCATTCCTAAATAACTTTAAACGATGTAAAATGTTCTACATAGGCAGCCGTTAGAAGAAATATTGATACACGTCTGACTGAAAAAAGAACGTAAACAAAAATATTTTTTAATTTCATCAGTCTTAATGTGAATGAATTTAACTATTAGACTACAACTTTGCAGGGCACAACATAAATTATATATTCTTATCACTAATAGATAAGGGTTTAACATTCAAGTTAAAAGATCATAGAATAATGAACTTCAAAAACACAAATTTAATTCTGCAAATCATGACCTTTTTAAAAAAAATTTATGTTTTAAAATATAAATTTGATAGTAGAAAAGATTATTTAATTCTAATTTTTTTTTTTTTTTTTTTTTTTTAAAGGCCCCACTGGTATTATCATTCGTACTCTTATCAATGAACTATTACCTCTAGAGATCTGTGTTGAGATTCGTTCCTCCATTCTGTCTTTAAATTAATTCGTTACGAAATTTTTATTTTTTTCTGCTTAAATGTCTCTTTCCGAAGCATTTAAGTCCAAAATCGACTCAAAGCAGCTTTCTAGAATTATTAATTCAGAAGGTGTATTAGTTGAGGTAAAGTCAATTTGTCATTAAGTATTTCAGTTTGTGTTATTGATATAATTGCAACAAAACATTTTTGGATTATTAATTGCTTTACAAATACAGGTTTTCAATCGCAATTTTCTGTTAAAAATCTGTCATTGCTATGGTATTAAGATTTATATTTACTAGCTTTTGTACAACTATATACTCACAACTTTCCAAGAACAAGTTGAATCTAATTCATGAAGTCTTGTCCAATTAAATTACTTGTAATAATCTTCCTTAAGTAAAAATGGTTTCTCTATCTTTTCCACAAAAAAAAAAAAAAAAAACTTTCTAAAAGAATCTATTTCTCAAACCTGATTACTTTGTGTTATATGTTTGTACACTTCTAATTTCCCCCACTAAGGAAAATTACTAAACATCCTAAAATTTCATTTATACTCTTTTCTACTGCATAGTAAGAAAAACAATAATCATGGTTCATTAGATGTCGGCATTTTTATTATTGATACTTAAACATAATATTATTATCATTTTAATGTAAACAAAAATTATCACAAATAAAGGATATAGAGTTTGTAATGGTTTTATGCAAGTTATAACTTATTTTATACTTGAGCGGGGTTTAATGTGGAGTTTGTAGTATAGAAGTTTCAGGCACTGCTAAGTAATGAATAACATTACTTAACATGAATAAAATTAATAACTTTTCTTCCTTAAGGTTTGCTTAGAGTAATCTTGTTAACACTAAAATATTAATGATAAACTAATAAAACCTACAATTAAACTGGTTGCTGATTGACTTATTCCTTAATCAACCATCCCGGTTCTCTCCAGGAAAAAATTTTCACAATTTATAGATTAACTCCTCAGGGGAGATTCTCCCCCAAATATTACGAAAAATGTTTGGAGTAGTACAACAGATTAGGAGAAGGGAGTGTTGCTATTTTAAATCTGTGTTATATACAGATCAATCTAAATCTTAACATAAATTAGTTGCTTTATAAAATACCTTTGGTTTTCACCTCATATTCATCATAATCTAATATCTTTTAGATTGACTTACCATTCCATTAAAAATTTTACATTAAAGACTCTACTTTTTGAACTGAAGTAGTGTGTTCCTATTATTTCCATAAAGTCCATTGAATTGTTGATAATTGAATGGAATATAAAGATCAACATTAGTTTCTTGATGTCCTTTGTGTTTTAATTTATTATTTTTTTAAAAATAAACATATAATAATAGACAAAGTCAGTTTATTGGGTTAGCCTACTCCACATTTCCTATTGACTGCTTTCAAACTTCACTTGGTAGTTTATATTTCTATTTTTGTTAACTTTGTCATATTTCTTTGACTTTTTTAGTCTTTACTTGGTCTAGTTTCAGTGACTGATAGAGAATTCCAAAAGTTTATAGCTATTGTGATTGTTCTAGTGGCAGATATTTTAAAAATGAATTATGTCTCTGATCTCATCTGCTAGACACCAAAAGTGTTAAATACTAAAATTTATTTGCGTGTGGAGAAGGACTCGTCACCCTGCTTTTGGAAAACTACCCAGATGTTAGTATTGCTTATCAAAATGTGTGTGAATCTTCAAGGTATAAGCACACAAAACACATGTTTTGTCTAAAGATCCCGTGGATCTAATAAAGCTAACAAAAAAANTATTTTTAAAAATCGAATTTTACAGCGTCTTTTCGTATATATATATATATATACACACACACAAAGATCAGGAATGAGCTTAGTGAACACAAAATAAGGAAATATTATAGAGTATTTAAATTTTTGGGTCTGTTGTTTGCATTTCGTCAGAGAGGGGTGAAACCTTTGTCAAACAACTCTTATGAATTTTTAGTACACAATCATGCTATTAATCCTTTTTTTTTCTCCCCTTGTTGCCGATATATTGACATAACCCCCTTCTTTCATCTTCAGTTCCCTTTTTCCACCCTTTTGAAAAATCAATGGCCACCTTCTCATAATGCTCCTGCTTTTTACCTTATTACATCCGATATCCTTTAATACCCTCCTATAAAAGCCATGAATATGGTACATATAAAAAGAAAACTCATTCCCATTTTTCCTTTACTATCCTCTTATTCATGGGACAAGTTCTTGAATCCCTGTAATCCTGAGTTTCCCCAAGCTTATCCTTTTTTTTTTTTTGGGGGGAGTTTGGGAGAGTTATGGACATTTAACTGTCAGTGGTGTATGTTGTATTGACCTCGTGCTTCTTAAGGATCCATGATATTCTTTTTGCAGTTATTATAACTTAGGGAATGGTTGTATGGTCTCTGAATTTTTCTGTAACTTATTCCTCTTTTTTGTTTGTGTGTTCTCTTCCTCTGGTCCAGAGATAAGGTCCTTTTCTCTTACTTTGAGTTCGTAACTCTTTTACTTTGGCAAGTGAGTCAGCTCTAATAATATTTCTGCTCTGTTAAGTAAAGTGTCTTCCTTCTGTGCAGGGTGAGTTGACATGAAGAATCTCTATCATTATGAGTTGATTTTCTGTGTACCGTATGACAGAAGATACCCCTTCTAGAAAAAAAATTATTGTTTCTTCTAGTAGAGATGTCAAGAAACAGTAATTTTTTTTCTGCTTCAATTTCCATAGCAAATTGTATATTAGTAAATATTAATTTTATTTGTGGTTTTTAATGCCACATAAATTTTAATCAATTAATGCTAGGGAATAGAATAAAAAATCTAACTGTCCTGGCTGGGACAGTTAGATTTTTTATTCTATTCCCTTGCATTAATTGATTGTATATTAGTGTTTAAGCTATTCAAAAAGTTTTTTGTTTTCTCAGGTTTGCTAGAGCTGATTGTTTTTCCTTGATGAGGTTTGTTCAGGGCAGTTTAGCCTTTCATAGAATGAGCCTGAGGTCTTGTCATGTGGTCTGAGCTATATCTTGATCAAGATTCATAATGAACGCTTTCTACATTAGTAATAATAATAATAACTGCATGAATGCAGTGAAGAGCAGTAGCTCAGTTGAAATGCTTTGTTAGGTACGCATGACTTCTCAGGAAATTCTTTCTTCAAGAAATTAATTAGAAAATTCAGTTTTTAATATAGCTTAAAATATTTAATTTTTATGTAAGAAAATAAAATATTATTAAATAATTACAGCCTATTTTAGACATGTTTTTATCTGGTCTTTTTCACCATCTTTTAAGCTGGATGACAATTTGACTGTAGACCAAGATTCTTGAACTCGTTCACTCTGATTATATGACTTTCTTCTAAGATTATTGTTAGTATTGTGTGCTTAGTATATTATTTCCAATTCTTACATGATCAAATATGATGTGATTTAATCATGAACGATTACAACTGAGAGCAGAATTTAATGACCATATTAGCTTGTATTTAAATCATCTACATATATATAATAATTTCTTATTTTTACAATTTTAAAAATTGTATACTGATATTTAACTAAAATACAAAGAGCTTTTTTTTTTTTTTTTTTTTTTTTNTTTTTGACCGTAGATATTATTATTAGATGATTTAGTTGGGGTTCGGTCAAGGTAGATCCAAAAAAAATACAAATTTTAAAAATTTATTTTTTTGAAGGATTATTTGCCAATGTTTCGGCTTACATTGCAAGTCATCTTCAGGGCTGTAGAAATACAATGTCATGAGAATACAATAATATAATAGAGAATTACAATAATGTGATGTGATATCAAAAGTATGAATGTAGAAAGCTATGTAAGAGAATTTAAAAATATTTTAAAAAACCATTTGAAAATAACTCTCTGACAAGATTCTCCACAGAAAAAATATTAACTGATATCCTCCTGTCCAATGGTTTTCCTACCCACACTATTAAAAAACTTGTAAAATAATTTTTTATTTCCACTTCTCCAACTATTCCCCTCCCCCAAAATAACGACCTGTTTTCCATTCTCTTCCTTATATTCCAAAACTTTCTGAAAATATTAAGAAATCTCTCAGAAAAACTTTCCCTAACCTTAAGCTTTCTTTATCCACCATTTATTCTCTTTCCACCAACAACAAATTAAAATCTATTTACACCATCCTCAAAAACCCCATTCCCCTTCCTAACAGAACTAATGTCATCTACAAAATTCCCTGTCCCACACCGAATTGCCATGGTTCTTAAATTGGACAAACAAAAAACCCTATTTCCCGTAGAATCAATAACCATAAAAATGACATAAATAATAAACTATTAAAAACTGCCCTCACGAAACATGTTTTTCATGAAGAACACACATTTGACTTCGAGAGCATAACCATTCTTTCAACTGAACCCTATGAAAAGCCTTTTGTCTGAAACTATTCACATTAACTTACAACACGATCCAGTTAACGACAGAACGGACATTGAACAAATTTCCTCAACTTATTCAGACATTTTCAAAACCATCAGCCCTCCTTCTCAATAAATCTGTCAAACATTTTCCCCAGTTCCAAAGTTACCTATTCCCAATAATAACCTTCCTTTTTTTCCTTTGTCCTTTTTATTGCCCTCTCTTGAAACAGGCCGCTTTCCCTTTTTACCTTCCGCCTCTTACTTCCCCCCCCCCCACCTTTCTATCTCCCACTGTGTGTATTTGGAAAATTTATACTTTAGTCATGGAAATGTGAACTTAGGGACAGGACGTCCTCTCTCGTCTTCATTATAGGTAGGTGTGACATATTACTGTTTTAATGTTATTCAATTATTTTTCAATAAGTTGTTTGCATATTTTTCAAAATCTTTTTAAATTCTCTTACATAGCTTTCTACATTCATACTTTTGATATCACATTACATTATTGCAATCCTCTATTATATTATTGTCAATTATTATAGTATATTCATGACATTGTATTTCTACAGCCCTGAAGATGGCTTACAATGTAAGCCAAATTAATGGCAGATAATCTTTCAAAAAAATACTTGTTTTAACTTTGTATTTTTTTGGATCTACCTTGACCGTTGGAATTAATAGTTAAAAAAACCCAGGCTCCTTTACTCATCTAACTGCTAATTACCACTTCACTACTAATGCTTCTCGGTTTGATACCTCTTATGTTTCTCTGCATGAAAAATAAAAATGGGATTAACAGGTATACAGTTAGTCTGAAATTAATTAGAATAAGATTTAAATATTATTCTAGCAGGATTTTTTTGAATTCAATTTTTTTAATGCAATAATAGCAAATAAGATGCTTTAAAAATTAACTTATATTATTATTAATTATCTTTTTAACAGGCTGAAAAAAGAGAAGATGAGCAACAGAATGTAAAATATGAAGAAATTATTGAGACTTTAATTGGAGCAGGATATTTTCGTGCAAAAATTAAAGGAATATCAGAATTTGATAAAGTTGTTGGTGGTATGACTTGGTGCATTGATGTGTGCAAAATTGATCTTGATGTAGACCTTCTTTTTCAAGAGAATTCAACTATTGGACAAAAAATGTATGTTGACTCACTGTTCAGCCCAATTCAATTGTAAAATTATTTGATTTGGTTGTACAAAGCTTCTAATTTTGAATAACTCTTCACCTACCTATTCATTATCATAAAATCCTAATTTAATCATCATAAAAAAAATAGTTGTTTGAAATTTGATAATGCATTTATGCATTTTTTAGCTCTGATTTCAAAAATACAATCCATTTTTTCCATCAAGTCAGGTATTCTCACAAAAAAGGGAGTATTTTTGGGCATAATAACTAAATTTAAGCAGTTATAAAATTTTATTTCATTTATAAATCATATTCTATACTATATTTCCAGAACACTTCCATTTCTCTTTAAGCAAAATAAGTCCTTATAATAATGCTTTCAAAGTTTCTTTTATTGCTTTTCCGGCTGTGTACTCGTTAAGAATTATCTTTAGTAACATCCAGCAGTAGTCCGCTATCATGTTGACATTCCATCTTTCTGGATATCTTCTTTCTATTTCTTTGATGTCTTGGTGGAATCTTTTGCCCTACTCTTCAATTACATCACCAAGGTTTGGAAGGAAGTAGTCAAGATGTGAGTAGAGAAAATGATCTATAATGCTTATCTTACCTCACAGTTTCTTAATGTTCACGAGCATTCCAGCGACAACTGTCTTTCTTCACAAACATTCTTTCAAGTGAACCAAGTGTCCAACTCGCATAAAAGCATACTTGTTGCCATTGTATAGAAGTACTTCTTTAAGGCTTCTTTTTGAAGAACCAATTAAAATTCTCCACTTATCAAGAGCATATTCTATTTTGTAATGTGCCAAAAGTCCAGGAACATCACTTCTAAAAACGAGGTCACCTTCTACAGAGAAGAAAGATACAAAACACTCCTTTGCCCTCGATCAACACCATGAAAATGATGTACCCAGATGTACTGCTAATTATTCTGGTTTCCCTTAATTACTCTTAATTTTATGTGTAACTCATCTGGTATATAAACTGCTACGTAACTGAATATGCCTCATAGTTTTTGTAATATCTTTTAAAATCACTTTAGGCTAAATAGCAGTTTATGGAGATCCTAAAAACCAAAATTCAAAATCACTAGAGTACTAAAATATTTATAAAATATCCAAAAAAGGTTAAACTAGACTAGCCATTTGTGAAGTAACTTTATGTGATGGAGTTTTTTTTACTATTGTTTTGAAATCTAGGTAGAAAACTATAAAAATCACTTATTAAATTTGAAACAATTTTAATGTCACAGACCTGTGTTATGTATAATTTTTTTTATCAAATTCTTACAGACTGTTATTATTAATATTCCCATGGTAGATTATTATTTTATTTTCTCTGATCTTACATCCTAGAACTAAAACTATATTTCACACTTATATATATA
>KZ808332.1:199852-212719 GCA_000696205.2 Oncopeltus fasciatus
AATTTTTTTTTTTTTTTTTTTTCATATTCATTTCATAAATATTTTCAGTTCAAGAAAATATTAATTAGTTTAATATTTGCAGTTTTATTTAATAAATTACTAAAAAAGAAACCGAGATTTTTATCTATTAAATAGGTTACCAATCCTTAATAGTTCCCAGTAAGCCATCTGGGTTGTTTTCCTTGGACTTGTTTAAAGTAATACATCTTAATAAGAAACAAAAAGGCTGATGGCTAATGAATGAGAAATCTGGAACTGCATCAAAATATTTTTTGTCCCATAAATGTAACATCTTTTTTTTAAACTAAAGTATATCATTAAAGTAAACTAAAAGATATTCCTACTTTTTATTTCAATTATTCAAAATATTAGTAGTTTGGGGTGAAAAAGAGTATTTCCATATGTATTAAATCAGATATTAGTACAGTCTTCCTAATATTCATTCTATATCTGTCATTTTTAGAATTATAATTTCATGACCTCTATATTTTATAGTTAGGGCTTGCTTTTCTTATTTAATTATATATATTTATTTATGATGAAAGGAAAATATTATAGTGCATATTTGATTTGGTCTGCTCGCAAGAGTCTAGGCTAATGGGAATAAATAGAGTGCTTGATGACCTTTTAGGTTTTTCAAATCAAGAAGAATAAGTTGACTTGGCCATATAAAGACATATTGGATGAACAGGCAAGACATGTTGGCTAAGAAAATAGGTGAACAAAAGGTTCAAGCTGGTTAACAGTTACGAAACAGAGCTTGGAGTAAACTACATAGAGACCAAAGGTTTTGCATCATGGGAAAATATTGCCTAAGGGACAGCAGTTCACCTCAAGCAGTAGCGGTGGTTTAAATAGAAGTCTGGTTATTCTGACTTGGAAGAAAAGAAAGGTTAATTTTTTTCATTCATTCAGAATTAATAGATTTTAAATATTTAGACTTTGTGACCTGTTAGAAAATGGGACGAATTAGCAAAAAAACAATGTATTTTAATTGCCAGGTTCTATTTTAATGAAGAATTTTGGTTGTAAGTTACTCAATGGTTGATTTCTTGCACTTTGGCCCTTATTAATTCAATTTTCTAAATTTGTTATAAGCATTGCCATAGCTTTTGATTGCAGTCTTATTATGCTTATGCTTTTGACTGTTTATAGATGAAATTAGCACCAAAGGCCATAACAGAGATCTTAAATCTTAAATCTGATGAAATTCTTGATGCAGCTCAAAATTATGAGGCACTTATTGCTGATTCAGAAGTAAGTAGTGTCATTTATTTTGGCTTATAAATTAAGGCAAAGTTATAAAATGTTTCTTTAATTTTAAAATAAATAATTTAATTTGCAGCTCGGTGAAAAAACAGAATTAAAACGACTCAAAGACAAAATATTGCTACTTTCAGAACAAAAACAAGCTGCTGAAGATAAATTAAATGAAGCTTTTAAAAAATTAAATTATTTGAAATCTAAATCAAATTATAAAGAAGAATCTGAATCTCAATTATCAGAAAATGAAAAGACGTAAGCATATGATTAATATAAAATACTTATAAAATCTTGAATTTTTTCTTTCTTGTAAACTAAAGTCATCTTTAGATCATTTGGTTAACTTATATTTCCATAAATTGAATTTAAAAAACATATTTTATTCATTTTAAGTGAAGTGATTCAATGAATGCATTTATCTTTTCTTTTACTTTTTACTTGTCAGGTTCAGCACCCAGAGGTAACTGCCCCAATGGCTTGATATCCTGAGTAGTTCAAAGTTCACCACCAAAGTAGGTTGGCTTTGGATAGTATTATTATTATTACATTTGGATATAAAACTATTCTTGTTTAGCACTTCTGAGCACCACCCGTATAATATTTAAAATTCATTTCTAGTAAAAACTGCTGCCTGTTGAAACTTGAAATTTTTTATCCTGATACTGCTCCTAAATAAGTTGCAGCCATTAAAACAGTATTCAAATATTTCAATTAACCAATCAATTGTTGATTGAACAATATTAGATTTCTCATTGCCATACGCTTCTGAGTAGCTGGGAATCAGCAAGAAAAATTGACTTTGGTATTTACTTGCAAGGATATTTACTTACCATGCATATTCGGGTGTAAGATAGTATATATTTAGAACTACTTGAATAGTTATTTATTCAGTTTCTTCACTGATAGTAATGTTGCATGTTGACATAACACTTCCTAAGTCATGGGGAAATGTCCTGTTTATGCTTCACCTTGTGCACAATCCAGTTGTTCCAACAGTATAAATTTTCAGGTAATTCTCGAAATGAAATCTGTTAACTTGCATGCTTCAAAAATTTAAAGAAATCCCTCTTTGAAACTGATCCAATAGCTCATGCAAAATTGCATAACTGCTGAATTTCATAGTAGATTGTCACTAGCAAATTCTGGAAATTTCTTTGGCTCAATATGCTGAGGGTGATGTATGATTTTTAATAGAATACTGGATGTGTAGGAAATAGTACTGATATGTGGAGAAATTCAGAAAGATGTTTGAATTTTATTTTTAAAAATTTAAAATCTTAATATCTTCCCTATTATTAGTATTATGAAAAAAAAGTTCTAGAAAAAAAACTTCATAAGATATTGAAACTAAATTTGGCTTTTTCACTTAATTTTCAATTCATTAAAGGAATTCATTTTGGTTGAAGAAAAAGGAAGAGGGTTAAGAGGAAGACCAAAATTTTAATTGTAATACCTTTATTGTTATTTTAGTTCTGAAATAGCATAAAGAATTTTTTAGGTGTGAAATGTATAACATTTATTTTCTGTAACATTTTTACAGACAGCACATATTAAGGAAGAAGTTTATGAATGTAGTATGATGAGTGAGTGTTTCTCCCCACTCCACCTTACAGGCTCTTCTTGATCAAACTTTGATGGTCACCCTTTTTACTTCGTTGTTCTCTCCTGTTTGTAAATTACATATCCTTCTTTACTCTTATTTATATCCAAATGTAATAAAATCAGGGAAATAGTTTAAATTATACAACTTCTGCATGAGGCTTTTATTTTTTGTTCCTAAGAAAGTTTCTCATGCTCAATTTTTGTTGTAAAGGATTACAAATCAAATAATGCTTCAAAATATACTTTAAAACTGTGCTTGGTTTGTTTGGGTCTTTCGTAAATTAAGTGTATAATTAAGAAAAAGGCATTGATTGTACTTCCTGGAGCGTAAATCTGAATTTTAACTTGAACTGCAAATTTTATTTATTAATCTTTTTGTTTTTCAGACATGCTGAGGTTAAGAGGTTTCTTTTTCTAGGTAAAAGGAAATTGATTAAAAGACTTAACTCCACACTCTCCTCTAATTTTTAATGGACAGGTGAAGTTATCAAGGGGAGGTATACCTTGAAGCTCTGTACCAAAGGGGTTATAGCCAACTTATTTTTCTAGTGCCTAAGCTCTTACTTAGGACTAATGAGAACAAGACATTTTGTATGGTGATTTATAAGGTTATTAGTTTGTAAAACTTAAAAAGGAATTGTTAAAAAAAGAAATTTGGAGATAGTTTGAAGATAATAAAATGCAATATAATGAAAATTTGAAGTATTTAAAGCATTATCAACTGATTTTGCCCCAAAAAATAAGTAAATAATGAATGAACTAATAAACTTTAATCAAATTGTGGTTTACTCCTTTAAAAAAGTGTCTTTTTGAGAGCTCTCATAGTCAGCCATTACAGGCCATTTCGCCCTGTAGAAGCCATTACAGGATGTGCGAAAGCTTGACAAAAAAAAAAAAAAAACATTTTTGACACTGCCAAGCCCAGAATCAATGAGTATATCTGGAGAACTTGGAAACCTGCATAAATATCAGATGAATTAAAAGCCGTTTTAAAGAGGGTAAATTTCTAGGAAATTTAAGAGTTCTAAAGCAATAAATCCTCGTAAAAAGAGAGATAAAACTAACCCAAAGAATTATCAGCCTCTCAGCAGTTCTACCAATCTTGTCTAAAATGTTTGAAAAAGCCATATATATTAGGTTAGGAAAAATGTTTGCAATAAGAATTAAGTATGGAAATTGAATTTGGTTGTAAAAAGATTAAAAGCACTATTGGGATAAGGTTGGCAAAAAAGAAAAGTGTGTAATCTCTTTTAACTGACTTAATCAAAAGCTTAATATGTAACTTGGTAGATCACAATATTCTCATTGATAAATTTTGCAATTATGGTATAAAAGAAAATACTCCTCATTAATACATTCTTATGTGAAAAAATGCAGAAGTTTTTAAGTTCAAATGGAGAGTTTTTTGACCGTAGATATTATTATTAGATGCTTTTTTGTTGGGGTTCAGTCAAGGTAGATCCAAATGTGAACTTAGGGACAGGACGTCCCCTCTTTTCTTCATGATAGCTCTGAAGATGGCTTACAATGTAAGCCGAAACATCGGCAGATAATTTTAAAAAAATACCCTTTTTTTTAAATTTGTATATTTTTGGATCTACCTTGACCGAACCCCAACAAAAAAACATCTAATACCTGAATGTCCTCTTATCCAAGCAAAACTAATCCAGTTGTTACCTATTGTCTGTAAGTTATATAAAATTGTTTTCTGTCTTCGAGTATGAGGTAGTGGCATTGTCTGTTTGTCATCATATCTAACGTAGATTTGCTGTCAGTAAGTACATTAATATTTTTATTGATTAGTCCTAATGTCTGTATGTGTTCAAGTGATTTCTGGATGGCAAATTGTTCAGTCTGGTTATTTGAACAATTTGATCCTAACTTAAATTTTAATACATCTTTGAAAATTTGATTTTTGAAAATGAGGCTTGCACATCCAACAAATTCGCCATCCTTGCTTCCATCTGTGTAAATTTGATGGTCAGTTTCATCAGTATAATTTAGATTAGTTTCTGGGTAAAGGGCTGGATATAACCAAGTCAAGTGGCGGGGAATATGTTCTATCTCATCTGCTTTGAAGTCATTTGTGTCAAATTTTAAAGTTAAAAATCGGAATCGCTCACATAATAGTCGGCTAATATATTTGTGGGAATGATCTTAGCTAAAACAGAGGCATCTTCATCTGAAAGAGTCCTGAAACCTTTAGAGATTTTAATCGCTATCAGCCTCTGAATACTTTCAAGCCTGGTTCTCTTTAAACCTGGATACCAGATTTCGACTCCATATGTCAGAATGGGTAAAATGGCACCCTTGTATAAAATATTGAGGGCTTCTGTTTTATGACTCCAAGTGGCCCTACCTGCTGTGGATAAAGAGTATAATTTTAATTAGTTTATTTAGTGGAGTGTCATTGTGTTTATTCCAGTTTAATTTTGAGTCTATTGTTATTTCTAAATATTTTATTGAGTATACTTCTTGTAGGGGTGTATTTTGTATTGTTACAGTTAGTTCAGGTTTTTGTTGTTGTGTGAAATATGTTATTATTTTAAAATGTATGATTTCATGTACTAGTATTATGTTGTGGGTTTTAGATTTAGACTTTTGTTGAAGTAGTGATGTATTACTGATTATGATTACTAATGTATTTTATCTAAATTGTGTTTAATCCATGATGTATCCAAATTCTAATGTATATTTAGATTTCTGAAAATAAATAGGCTATTCCATTTTTCTTTTTTTTTATTTATGAATATAACTACAATGGTTGGCTACTTATTCCACTCTTATCTCGCAGCCAGTATAAATCAAATTCTAATGTATATTTAGATTTCTGAAAATAAATAGGCTATTCCATTTTTCTTTTTTTTTGTTTATGAATATAACTACAATGGTTGGCTACTTATTCCACTCTTATCTCGCAGCCAGTATAAATCAAAATTTAGTGTTGTTTACTTTTATACTCACTGCTATCCTCTATGTCTTTGTCCATCTTATTAAAACATGGGTAATCTGCTTAGTTGATGTTGTTCCTGCCTGACATACTTTAAACTTTATATAATTTTCAATTTAAGTTGAAACAATAATTTGATTTTGTATTAACTTTGACTCTATTTTGAATAAATGTTTATTTGATAACAGTTAACTAAATTTTAGAACATCAAAGTGAAAGCTTATTTCAATAGATTTTCTTGTTTTTTTAAATTACTAATTTGGATTCAGCTTCTTAAAAAATTATGAATTAAAAATTGACAGTTTTTTTTTAAATTTATTGTTTTTCCTCAGGTCTCTACACAAGTTGGAACATGAACTTCAGTTACTTGAGGTACTGGCTACTCAAGAACAGGAATTCAAAGAATTCTGTAGGACTGAAAAGTCTAAACTGGAAAACATGATCAGGTGTTTTTAATAAGACTATGCATATTTTTTACTAATGTAATAATAGTTGATAATTTACTGACTTAATTTTACCCACCCAGTAGTAATTCTACAGAAAGGAGTTTCATTTAATTAGTATTACCTTCTAATGAAATAAATATTTAACAAACATAGGTTCTTCAAAACTCATGATTTAACCCTATTATGTTTAAGGAGTTTTTCTTGCTGAATTCTGAAAATTTCCTAGAAAAATAGAAATAGAGAGTGATACAACAATTTGGGTGATAATACTCTGCTAGAGAGACCATTTTAATACTTGGTTGTATGGATAATAACGATAATAAGTAGAGACTGTATCCTGACAATTGATCTCAGACAGTTGACCTGTAAAAAAAAAACTAGGTTTATTTTTTGGTTTAGTATTTTTCATTCATCTGATGCTTATCATCTGAGGCATATGAAATTTGAAAATTGAATAAGAATTCAAAATTATGTTTCAAATCATTATTAAACAAATGAAATTTTATTATTGCTGATATTATTAGTAAATTTATGTTCCTTTATTCATTTCTTTATCGAGTAGATGTATCCGACCGCTGAACAAATAATTTTTATATTTCCATATTGTTATTTATTTTACATAACTCAAGAAGTAAGCTAAAAGTCCTTTGTAGAATAAGTTATGCAGTTTTAGAGTAGTCATTGTAAAACGTTTTCTTTTTTTTTCGATCCTAATGCGAAACACTCAACAAAATTTGATCATGCTAAAAGAAAAATTTCTGATTAAAACATGTTTTTCTGAGTTAATTTGCCGCTACCTGGATTGTGGTAAATTTAAAGTGTAAAATCATCTCAGAAGTAAGAATAGAGACACCAGGATCAGAAGGTATGAATTCTTCAAAATTGTTCAAAGAGAATATTTTGGAAAACCACTTGAATTTTTGAATTTTGTTTCCAGGACTCAATGATTTCCCTAGCCTGTAAAATGAGACAAAATAATAACCCAAAGAATTATTGAGGAATAACAATTGGAAATGCTATTGATACTGATACTTAAGCAGAAAAGTGTGTCAATGGGCTGAAACATAATAAAATTCTTACAAATTCAGAAGCAGAATTCAGATAAACATATTTAGGAGTCTATAATATTTTCAATTGTATCAGTATCATTAAAATTGAAAATATTATGCTCAGGCCTATGTACCTAAAGAAAGAAATAAAAATTATGTTATATTATCTTTCCATGTACTGTTAATTAGGTGAATCATTTGACAGTGTTCTATAAACTACCCACAGGATGGGAGTGTCACCAGAAATAGTTAAAACTTGAATTATTTACTATAGCGAGATAATATATGGAGTGTGGTGTAGAGAGTATTTAGAGGAATCTTTTTTTTTTTTTTTCATTTTAATTTAGCCTTGAAACATTAAGACATAGCTATTACTCATTTATTGAATGCTTATATTAATAATGTAGAAGACTATATTGTAGGTAAAATAAAGGTTATTGGGATGAGTCAATTTACTGAAATGATGGCTTCTGAGCAAAATAAAATTAAGTATATGATTAGAGTATTTGAAAAAACAAATATTATGCTACAATATATGAAGTCTAAATGTAAAATGTATAAATTATAGTAATAATGTATGTTAATAAATATTTTTTTGGAATCTTTAATTCAAGGGAATTTTTTAGGAGTCCAAATAAAAAATAGACACAGGGGGGTTAATCTCTACTATGATTAGGGTGTTCAAGATTTTCCTTGGTCATTTCTTCCCAGCTATTCTTCGTAAAATGCACAATGTGAGGTCTGAAAAAGGATGCCATATCTATCAGATGTACCTTGTTTTTTTGTTGTGATGGCTTCTTTTGCTAGTTGTAATTACATTCACGGATCACTGAACTGAATTATCAATATGTATAACTCCTCTTGAATATAAAAAAAATATATTTAAAAAAAATGAACTTTTCTGGGTAAGAGGAGTTACCCACTTCCTATTTGATCATGACTACTTAGGGCTAGTGAAGTTTTTGCCATGTTTTAATTTTTAATTTTTTAGATTGTTATTTCAAAAATTGATTATTAGGTTGTTAATAATAATAATAATGACTTAAGTTTATTATAACTGAACTTTTCATTTCTAAAGACTGGTTGAATCCTCATACTAATGGTTTTGGGCTTAGTGATTTAATTCAGATTTAAAATGAATCGTTCAATAGGTGATTATTTAGTTGGCTCTAATTTTCTTGTTAGTTTTTATATATATAANTGCTTGAAATCAGGGGTGTGTGTGTGTGTGTGTGTGTGTGTGTGTGTGTGTGTGTGTGTGTGTGCGTGTGCACACGCGTGTGTGTGTGTGTGTGTGTATGAATATATTTCATATATATTTGGAGGAAGATGATCAATGGTAAAGAGCTAGTTGTACAATTTAATTAAATCAACTTGTAAGTTATGTAATGTATTGAAATGATATTTTTCAATATTTGCTTTATTAATGCTTTCTTTTTTGTCATTGGTTGTTACTTATTTTTGATGTCACTAGGGAAGCTAGTGAAAATGAGAACTTAAATGAAGTCGAGTGTGTTGAGGAAATAGCTTCACTAGAGACGCAGTTGGCTGAAGCGAGAATGGCACTTGCAAAGGTTTCTCGAATTGAGGCAAAATTACACAGACTTATAGATCAAGTTCCTTCTCGACCTGAGTTAAATCAGTATCAAAGACGGTTCATTGAACTTTATAACCAAGGTATTTATTTAAAGCCCTCACATCAAGTTAAGTATGTTGAATTCTTAGGTAGATCTGTATGTCTTTAAATTACCATAAATAATAATAATAATGATTTGCACTTTATTCAAGTGCATACTGAGTTGCTATTATTTGCTTATATTTTATAAAGTTCTAAACTTCATCTTAAATAGTTTAACTTAAATTCATTATCATCATATCACATTTTCCATATCAGTTATGTGTACTTACTATACTACATTATATTTATTATACTACTTGTATTTGCTGTTAATAGCTTATATCTGTGTTTGCTATTATGTACTGGTTGGTTCTCCTCTCGTCTCTTTGAGATCTTACTACATCTCACCCTACTCTTGAAATTTTTCTCATTTGTTTATTTTAATTTTCTTTCTATTTATTTGTTTATGTATTTTCTATTGTTCTATTTTATATCTTAGAAAATAAACTATTGTTATCCAACTCTCATACCTTCTATTCTCCGTCTTCATTGGTTTCTGTGAAACCAATGAAGACGGAGAATAGAAGGTATGAGAGTTCTATATTCATTGGTGGTAGAAATAACCTTTTAGATTATTGTTATCCACTTTAAAATCAAAATCATAATCACAACTCCAAACTTGATATTTTACGCAACACAAGTCAGTAAGTTAAACTACTTTGTAGAAGCTTTAAGTTAAGGTTACTATCAAAGGTAATCACTTTTCATTTTAAAGGATTAAAGATATAGTTAAATATGACATCATAATTCACATTCAAAGCTACAGGCTGTTTGATACTGTTTTGGACTGGTTGATTACTGAAGTAGTAAAAGGTCAAATCTATATTGACTACTCTATGTTAAGCAAAACTTTTAAGTACAAGTACTATCAACTGTCAAAAATTGACTAGAAATTGGCAAGCTTATCTGAAATAAGTTTTTGTAATCACCAAGATGCGAAGAATGGTTTTTGGCTGGTTAAGTTAGACAAAGAAATATGGGATCTAACTATATTCCTCATTCAATTTTGTAGATTTTGCTTCCTAAGACTTCCATCTGAAGTCTGCTCCAGAACATATCCAGACATGTGTCCAAAGTATTCATTGGTCAAAAGAATATATACCATTTTTCATATACCATTTTGACGATATCCCGGTATGTAGGTGGAATTAAGCTTTGACATGATAAGTACCTAGAATAATCCTCACAAAACTAAGGTGGCTCATGTTACCCTAAGTTAAGAAAATTTTAAGTTTTTGAAAAGTGAAATCAAATATCTAAGCCATTCGATAAGCTGTAATTGTATAAAATCTGTAAGGAGAGAGTAGCCCCTATTATTAACTTAAAACCACAAAATATCTTTTGACTTGAGCACATTATTAGGTCAATTTTTAAGTATTTACCAAGTATTAGCAAACTTTCGAAAGCACTTTAATGTGACTATAAACTTCCCTCAGAAATCTCTCCATACATTATTATCAATGATGATACAAGTTAAGTCGAAACGTTGGTATAAACCCAATGTAGTATATTTATTCTTTTAATATTTTATTAATTTTTTATTTTTTTAGTTTCTGCCAAATACAAAGAAACTAAACAGTATTATACACTTTATAATTCCATGAGTGATCAACATGAATATTTAATCAAAGAACTGAAATTGCTTGATTCTATCTTGGAAGGATATAATGCGTAAGTTATTATTAAATTTAATGAATTTTTTATAATACACATATAATAATATTTTTTGGAAGTTTTATTCATCAACATAATACCTAGTGTTATTAGATCATTTACCCGAATATGGTTTTAAATCATCTCCCTAATCTCTCAACTTGAACTATTTGTCTTGTTGCTCGTAATTATAATTGTACTATTCTCATGAAAATCTAAAATATATATATTGACCTTCCTTACCTATTCTTAATCCTGACACTTTTGTTTAAAATATCTCAAATCTTTTGTCTCAGATTTACAAAACAAGCAAGTTTTTCAATTTTTCCAATTTCTAATTACCATCCCATTTCCATATAATGTTTCAATATAAAAAATAATGTTACTTTGACAAATAAAAATCAACATGTTTTTCTCTTATCTACTGCATTTATTTAATAAATATCTAATTGAAATGAAGATTTTTTTGACTGTAGAGATAATTAGTAGATGTTTTTTGATGGGTTTGGTCAAGGTATATAAAGGTATACAAAGAAATACAATTTAAATATGTGCAATAAAAAAAAATATAAAAAAAACTGTCTANAAATTATAAATGTTATTTTCATATATATAGAGAATTTTGGTTTAACTTTACTCCTAAGTTATGATGGTGTTATATTTTGGAAAGTCCATAAGCAATAAAATTGTTTATAAACAACTAATTATTCTTATTGTTAGAATTTTTATTGTTTTTAAGAAAACATAAATTTACTGTATAAAAATGTTAAAGTTTATTCCATTTTGTGGTCTCATATTTTTACTTTTTTATAAAAAATAAAATTTTTTTCAAATACATTTTTTGTATGAATAGAACTAAGAATTAATTTTGATACTTCAGTATATAAATATGCAAATTATTTTGTAATAACACTTGAATATTTGTTAAAAACAAATTACTCAATTTATAAATCTCTCCTCCCCCCCCCCTCTCCTTAGAATTGGATGTGAGGAAATTTATTTTACTCGTTTGTATGCAAGTGACTAATATTTTAAAATTGTGTTTGTAATGAATTATGAATATTTTTGATGTACTGAATCATAAAGAGATTTAGACTTGCATTTCTTAACTTCTATCTTTATAGGAACACTTTTTTACCGATTAATTCAAAGATTCGTCACATGTTATGACTCTTTCCAAGAAGTACGGGTCATTTGTAATTGCATCAATAAAAGATTTCATATTATTCATTCAGAATTAGCTGAGTTTGCTCTTGCTCAAATTTTTGGTTACAGCCCTTATAACATACTTTTTTTATGTCTTCGGGATAAAAGTCGATGGCCACACTGAAGTATTTTTTCCAAATGAAAATTTTTTTCATGCTGGCTATGCCTGTAAATTTGTGTATACCAAAAAATACATTGAATCATTTGATGTTGATTTATTTGAAAAAAATAAATTGCATTTTAATGAATTTTATTAAGTTAATATTGCAATTTAATAAATTTTAAAGATTGGAAGTTATTGCGGAGATTTAGCTTTTGTTTTTTATTGCTCTTACTTTTTCGTTGAGGATGTAGTCATTTTATCTTATTTTTCACTTTAGCATTCTAATTATTACATTAGTTTTTAATTTAAATTATAGAGCATTTCGTTTTCATAACTTTGCTAGATATGAAGTTTATCATATTTCATAACTAACTACTAATAGTTACTCAATCCCTAGCCTGTTTAAGACATTTAAATTATTGCATTTCAAACAGTTGAAACAGTCATTAAATTTGAAGCTCTTCATTAATAACTGCAGATGTATATTAAGTCATATTTAAATAAAAGAGCTAAGCATTGCACGGTCTTAGATAATAGGCATTTGTGTTCATAGGGGTTCATCTCTTCTAATAATCTCCATGGTCAAAAACTTTCCATTTGAATTCCTAAATGTCTCCTAATATGCATTTTTTTTTTTTTTTTTTTTTTTTTTATGCTGTAAAACTACATTTCACTCCTAGTTTATCCTATACGATTTTTTCATAATTATAACAAAGATTTTAAGCTTTCAAATTTTGGTCTTTCTCAAAGGGCTTCTCTGGCCTTCCCTCAACCCATTTTAGCCATAACGAACTCATCCAACCGTACAACAGTTTTGCTAATAGATGCTTGAATAACAAATTGCTTCATTACTTTTAAAATCGTGATTCTAGTAAAAATTGATTCTAGATCCCGTACAGATGAATGAATATATATAT
>KZ808333.1:28697-47597 GCA_000696205.2 Oncopeltus fasciatus
CCCGCCTTCTCTAGTGTGAAGAAAAAGCTAACGGTAGGTATTCAACGTACATACAAATCTCCATAATATCGAAAAGATCCACATGATATGAGAGTGGATTTTTTTTTTAACTCTTTGGTAATTAAGTACTTTCTCTTCATTTCCCCTTAAACATTGTCTTTTGTGACCAAAATCCCATCTTCTGAGCACAGGATCAAAAGGAATCAAATAACGAGCTGTAAGTGAAAAAAATTGAGAAAATATGAAAAATTCAATTCATTAAAATTTTAAAACTTCTAATATAAATACTTTCCTAAATCACATAATGTTAAGAAATTTTCTTATTATGATTTTAATCTATCAATCTTTTCAAGTGAACACAATTTAGAACGCTAATGGTGTGGTGGGTCCTTAGAATATTATATGTGAATACATTTTCTTAATTGTTGGTGATATCAGAACATAATGTAATTTTCTAACATTTATATTCCATGTCATTTTAAAGAAAATTCGTGGTGTAATTGGACGTAATTCAAACAGCTCAATGATCCTAAAATCGGAAGCAAAGAATCATTAATTAAAATCTTTTTTATATCCATTGATCTTGATAAAATCGAATAATTTAAAATAACAAAAGTTGTATTTACCGTTTCTTCTTCCGGGTTGGACCGTGTCAAATTGTTGTTATTTGCCGAGCTTTCGCACATCATGTGATGGCTTTATCATGTGAAGCCTACGTGAACATATAACAAAAGTTGTTTTCAAATTTTAATAACTGTGCATTTTTTGAAATAAATGTTAAACTTTTTTGCCTGTTAAATAAACTTCATGACAAAATAGACCTTAATTTGCAATATAATTGAGTCCTTAGTTATTTTCTGCAAAATGGAATTTTATAGAAAATTTGCTAAGCTTTGGTACTGTCGACTCACAGCTTTTTATATATTTTTTTTTTCAGCTAAAATATATATAATGATGAAAGAATGAATCTCAAATAATGTGTCTTCCCCAAAATTATTATCCACTCAAACGTTTTCTGCTCTCATGAGCCATCTTCAGTAGCTCTTCAACACAGTCGATATCTTCACTTAATGCAGGACGGTTCTGGAAATGCCTCTCTCAGGCCTGAACTGCTGACGTTCCGTGAAGATATCGACAACCATAGGGGTAGAAGCTCCTTGAGACGGCTCATTAAGGTCGAGAACGTTCGAGCGTGTTAATTGTGGGAAAGACACTGTCTGAATTACCTCATCCCACTATATACTTGGCTGTTGTATTTGCAAGACGACTTATCTCCGCTTAGAGAATTATGACAATCTCCAGTCAAACCGGGAAAGACTGTCTGCTGTTGCATATCCAGAGGGTATTTCTCTTCCGAATGAGAGCGCCCTTTCGGCGGAGACTTCCGGTCCAAGGGCCTTACATAAGCGGACAGGCGACAAGTGGTCAATCCACTGACGTAAGACACGAATCTCGAGCGGCGATCTGCGGTTCGTGCCTGGGAAATATTTCGGAACCAGCCGTGACCTTTGTCTGTTCTCTCTCGCCTTTAAATACCAGGGTTCAGCTCTCTTTATCTGGGGCAATGAGAGTAACCTGGCAGGGGACGGAGGCTCGCCCCTTCATTAGCACATTCCTCGCGGGGAAGTGAAACCTTACAGCTGTTATCCCATGTAAAAATCGAGCATTGTTAACATAAAGATTGGAGAAGCTAAAGGCATAATATCTGTTCATATATAGGCGCGTGTATGTATTTATGTGTTTTTTGGAAAAATTATTTTCTCCAAGTCACATCACAACCAAAGGACGGGAAATCCTTCTCCTTCCATTATATCCATGTTAGGTAGTTGAAAGTAATAACATTTTTAGTTGATACAATAAGACATAATAACTTAATCCAGACTTAGGAAATAGTTTATATTTTTGTTATTTGTTGTGTGAAATAAAAAAAAGTTCATGTTTTTTTTGGGGGTTCGGTCAAGGTAGATCCATAAAATACAATACAAAAAAAGTGTATTTTTTAATTATCTGCCCAATTAAAAAAGGCAGATAATAAAAAAAAACACATTTTTTAAAATCGTTTTTTTTTTTGGATCTACCTTGACCGTTCCCAACAAAAAAAAAAAAATCTACTAATAATCTCTACGGTCTAAAAAAAACTCTCCATTAAAAAAAATATACTTTTTCTAATACTAGGTTAGGATTTGAAAAATGGAATTGGTCAAAATTCAGTTAATACTTATTGTAGTTGTTGCGATACCCATAATTTTTAGGGATCATATTTTTAACTTTGAATAGGAACTGTCGTCAATCGAAGATATCATTCAAAAGTTGTGTAAATAGTTTGTATTCCTTACCCAAAATTTGCTAAAACTCACAAGAGAGTTTATGACTTGTGAGGATTCAGTGGGAAACGCAACAAATGTAGAGGATTTTGAGTCTGCATTCCCAGCCGGATGAGTCAGTTTATTATTGTCTTATTGCAAGTCATCGTGCCCCTCCTGGAACTGTGAAAAACAATTGCGTCTTTCAACTGCTGCGCAGTGTTGACGTCCGACCACTCCGTGCAAAACAAATTCTCCGACTGCAACACTCAAGGGTATTGCTCGCCTCGAAGGAATACCAGAGATAAGTATACCATAGTGGATTGAAACTACTTCCAGTGGTTCAAGCCGCTATCTCGGCACTTTGTTCTCATAATGTATTCACACGAAATATTAATGAACAAGAATATATGTGTGTGCAGTGTGTAGGTGATGTTTCTCAGTGTGTATCAATGTAAAGCCTCAGTCGGCCTTCGTTACTAACATACGGAAATCATGATATTTACGTTTGTTCCATGACACGACTATTGAAAAACATGGTCCGTACTAAATTATATATATTTATCAGTACAAGAATAGTACGGTATCTGCTTTATCTAAAATCCCAAGCCATTGGGAATTTGTTAAAGGCTGCAATCGGTCAAGGGTGGAGAGGGGGGTTTTAGATTATGACTTCATTAAAAAATAGTAAAAAATCTTCATTAGTAATAAAGTTCAAAGAAAAAGTATAAAGCATAAAGGTCTAATTATAATATAAAATTAATTCTTAAAAAAGCTTTTCAAGAAAAATATTTAAGGATGAAAGATCGGTTTGGTTCCTAGATTATAAAAAGATATTATCTGGATGGGGTATTTTCATTTTCTATGGCAAAATTTTAATTTTCCATTACAGCAATCTTATACATAGTGAACTTTAGGAACATGTAACATATTTATATGCGGGTCTTAATGGAACGACAGACTTAGACTCGGACTTCTTCGGAGGTCTTAGGAGTGATGTTCTTCGTTCCTTCACCCAACTTTTACATGTGTGAGGATGAAAACATGGACCTTTTCAAAATATTACGCACAAACGAGTTGAAGTGAATAGTGGAAAGTTTCGTTTTGATTTCATGGAATGGACAGTCGTTTACGATGGCAGCGTAATGCGAGTATCTGGTCCCTGTAGAGGAAGCGAAAGGAGATACAGTTTGCTTGTTGCTCATTTTGCTGACATCTTCCATCACGGCGTCTTCAAGGCCCGAGGTGACAACTCAATCTTTCACGAGCCTCGAAGGGCGCCCGCTTAATCTGAGGACTCGTTCATGCCAGGCTGTCCGACGACATTGGTGTTTAGAATAGGTCCGGCTATCTATAGAGGAGCCATCCCTTTCGAATTGGTGTTTGAAATTGCGCGGGGGACCTCTCACATATGAATTACATAAACTAATCTATTGTGATTGGTGAAAATCATTAATTTAGTTAAATATTGGATAGTTATCCAAATCATTTAAACCCCCAAAGATTTTAAACCTTTTCTTGTTGTATAAACAATCTGTTTGGCAGTTTCATTACATTAACATGTACAATTTCACCCCTAAGTCAAAACAATTGCATCCGCTCTTGACATATAGGTCAATTTGTCAACACTCACTACTATTTGTCCGACTTCACACAATAACGAACTTACTTTTCCTTAGTTAATAGTAAGCTTCAAGCCGAATTTCACAAAGAGAAAATTAAAACTGACCTGTTGATCGTTGACATCACATACACATATAAATAAACTTTTTTTCTTCTTCTTCTTCTTCTTTTGACTTTTAATTTTTTTTCGTTTTAAGCTGTGACTTATATATATATATATATANTGCGACTCCCCAACGAATTCTTAAATTACCTCCTATCCTTAGGAAAATTATGCTTTATTATAAAACTAGCGGTCCCGGCAAACTTCGTTTTGCAAAAAAAAAAATTTTTTCTCTTCATTTGAAGAGAAATTTTTCTTGATTTTTCACAGAATAATTTACATATGGTGTAGATATAGGCTCAATAAAAAAAGAAACACATGCATTTAAGCCAAATTGGAAATGAAAATTTGAATTTGCCACGCCCCTCCGAAAATCAAAAATCAGACTTCACAGTGTCACCCGCCTGAATATTCTGAAGATTCCCTGAAAATTTCATCAAAATCGGCCCAGCCGTTTTAAATTCCATACGTTACATACATAGACACATCCTATTTAATAAATATAGATAGCTTTATAACAACTATATACTGTGATGTATCTATTGTTCCCTCAACTATTTATGAATACTAAAAAGCGAAATATAATCTTAAGTTAACAAACATGATATAAATTAATTTATTATTTGCAGAATTGTAACTCAGAATCAGATAAAACTGATAACTCACTATCTCATTTATAAACACAACAGCTACTTATTTATTTATTTATTTACAAGAACTGGGGAACTACTAAATTGAGGATTATTTGCTACTTATAAACTGGATTGATTTGTTTAATCAACGAATGAGGAAATATATTTGTAAGGTTTTTATTACTTGCAATTGACTATTGAATCTCTTTAACCAGATTTTTTATCTATTTATCTTATTAAAACCGATTAAATCATTTTATTTGTTTTTGGTAATGGTGGCTTGTTATGGAGAAGTTGAACTCGCCCAGAATGAAAAAAACTAGAAAGCCTGATTTGTGAAGGAATCACTAGCCAATCAAAAATTAATTAATTATATGTGAGGTAAAGGAGAAAAAATATTTGACATCAATTTAATAATTTTAACAATTACTGTCCCATATGGAATTTAGAAAGAAAAATTTGGTACCATAGCACGACTTTTAAAAAATGTCTTCATATCATTAACTAAGAGAAGATAAAACATGTTGCCTACAAAATTTATCTAAAAGAATCAATTCAGATTCAATATTTCTGCTTATTTTTGAAAATCGTTGCAATAATTTGTTAAGGGCTAAAATAGGTCGAGGGGCAAGGAGGCTTGCTATTGACAATATTTCTAACAACAATTATCTATAGGTAAATTGGTGAAAAACGTAATACTACATTCCATTGATAATTGATAATGAGTATATAGAATTATTGTTTGCCTGTAAACCTACTGTAATCTCACTAGAGGGGTCTCTTCCCAGTCTTGACGTAGCTTTCGATGCTGAAGGTTCATCGTTATAAATTATATAATACATTTTAAGCCCTCGAAGAAGTATCGAAGAACCAAAACTAGTCGGGCAATCATTTTTTTTAAAGAGGATATGGGATGTGTGTGTCGGTCACATGTAGAAAACTAGACTAAAATGGCGACAGTTTCGAAATATTTAATTATTTCTTCATGGCCTAAATTACATCAGAAAATTAAACTATATAGAAGGCCAGTCATATAGTAACAATATAAATAATTATTCAAAAATAACATGCTTACAATAATCAAATATTAAAATTATTTATATAATAGTATTTATGATAGGATAGAAATATTNCGACTGTGATGTCGGAGGGATTTATATAATAGTAATTTTAATATTTGACCAATTGTAAGTATATTATATTTTATAATTATTGTTTATATTGTTACTATATGACTAACTTTTTATATTGTGTAATTTTCTGATGTGATTTAGACCCTGAAGAATTAATAAAATATTCCGAAACTGTTGTTAAGCCTTGTTTTTTAGGCCTGTGGCCGACACCCACATCCTCTGTGATAACCACGTTCATTTTAAATACGTTTACTTTTTAACTTTTCGGCTTCCATCAAGGAGTTATGGAACATATTTGGCTGTATATATACTATGGTAATTTTTCGACGGCCACATATTAAAAATATATTAAATAATGTAAAAATAAACGGTGAGTGATTTGTACTCCCTCCCTACTCTCCTGGGCAGTCTGATGTAAGTTTTAACGATCTTGCAGCACTTCAACGGGACGGATATTTTTACAATCGATAAAGTATTTCTTTTAAGTAAATAATCTAAGGGGTTATTATGACTACCAATTAATATAGAACTATCACACCTTCTATGACATATAGGACTGATTAGAAATATTGAATCAGTGAAATACCAAGAGTTCTAGTAGCGGGATTCCCCTACGCTGGAGACGAGGGGAGGGGGGCAGAGCCGGCAGCTGGGATCGGGCCACGTGGTCTGTCATTCAACAGGCTGGATGACGTCAGGAAATCCCGCGCGCGCCAAAACCCCAGCCCGTTCCCGCCCACTTCGAGGAACGGCTCATTCATCCCAGCGGCGAGCACTTCCATCCAACGAGGTATAGTCACTGCTCTTCATCCCGCCGGAAACCACACTCACCAGTTTCACAGGAAATTTCTTCTTACTCAGCTAGATAGCGCTTTTTAGAAAATACAAACTATGATTTTTCCAAATGTTATAAGGAACTGAAATTTCTAGTTCATAGAATATGCAATATCGATCAGATTTAAAAATAAAAAACAGCGTGTTTTAGTCGACGTTTCATAGATGTTAATACATTATCAGGTCAGGCTTGAAGATGTTTAACTGTCTGAGAAGTAGTAATCTTGAGGATTTGTAGGATATCAGCTCCCTACAACCTTTTAAGGAAATATGCTTCATGTTGCATATGTCGATGAGCATTGGTCGTAAAAAAATCGTTATGCAGGAGCTACGTAAACAGGGCTGATTTCTCATGTGTCATAAATATGGACATAGATTTTAGTACATAACTAATTTGGTCCTACAAGCTGGAGAAGGCAATCAGAGCGGAAGGTAAAATTATTGAAGCTGGTGGAAGAGGTTAACACTCATAGCTACGTTCTGAAATATCTTCTTCAATACACGGATTTCTTAAAAATATTGTAGTGTATTAAGGTAAACAAATACATTTTTCACTTATGTTTTATAAACGTTTGTCATAACACAAAAAAAATAACAAAGATATGGACTATTATTCAAATTTTTTAGTCTCTAGCCCCTTCCTCAAACCCAACCAATTTTAGCCAATAAAGCAATCATCTAAGAGTTCCTAATTAAAAGTGTTATTACAGGATTTCATTTGTTTAATTTAAAATAAGGAGGCCCACCCAATTTATAAACGTTAAAAAATTATATTTTACAAGTAATAATTTTTTTACATTTGTCATGACTCAAAATCCAATAAGTAGATAAAGTCGTTTTTCCAATCGATCTCACTCTAATCCCCTGTTCCCTTCTTATTAACCATTTTCACCCATGAACGAATTTAACCAACGGGTTTTTTATCTTATAATTTCGGAGGCTTGATAAGTATAAACTCATGCGCAAGTATACACACACACACACAGTACATATATATATATATATGTACTGTGTGTGTGTGTAGCAATCAAGAACAGGTGGGATAGAGAGTGCAGTGCACACACAAAAAGAAAAAAATCAGTAACTTGAGTATTTCTTTACTCCTCGCTGACGAAGGGCGAGAGATCCCCGAAAATTTTACTGCTTGTGATTTTTCCTTTTTGTGTGTGCACTGCACTCTATCCCACCTGTTCTTGATTACTTTATTTGTTTCATTTCCTATATATACTTTCTATACAGGTCGTACTTTTAGTTTTTCCTATGTAGGATCCCTGAAGATCTACAATTTATTTTTCAAGTCTCAATATGGTATCAACCTGGCCACTGATCTTATGGGAAGTCTTGAAACATAATCTAAAAACGTGAATGTTTTTGATGAAGTTTTCTATAAATACTCTTTTTTTAAATTAAAGTCTTATTGCCGCCTGATCGTCTTAAGACAGTATCTTTAGAATAGAATATTATCTTATGAATAAATCAGGAAAAGACGTTATGCCCTGGTGGAAATTAATATTCCTCACACAAGTTTATCTATTCTCGGGTAAAACGCTTACTCTGATACAAATAAATAAAACCGTGATAGCCTTGGTGCACTGAAGCTCGCTCGAGGCCGTCCTAAATATTGCGCAAGCTGTCCTTTGCTGAATTTCAAATGAAGTAATATAAACTTGAGACAGTATCTCTAAATAAATATAAATAAATAATGCAAAGTACATGAGACATTTCACTAAATAAAATACAATGAAGTTATTACGATTTTAATGCAGCCCTTAATGAATTAAGCCCAAATAATTGTTATGGCTTAACTATGAACGAAAACACAAAACGTAAATCATTTAGAAAGACAAGAGTATATCGTGAAAGTACACACAAAACTATGTCTTCCTAAGGTTATATAGGCAACGTAATACATAGAGATAATAAATCAGATGATTCAGGTAATAATGATGTTACAACAGCAACATATATTGAAATAGTGCTGCGATCTTTGGGTAAAGGAACGTTTAATTTTGTACTGCTTCAATTTGCTAATTTGGATTTATGTAGAAATACTTAGGGAGTTTGGATTTCCCCACTCCCTCATTTGTTTTTGGTGAATTAGGAAGAAGTGTAGTTATTGAGGATTTCATCATTTATGAATTTGGCAAAACCAAGTTTGCCAGGCCCGCTAGTAGATATAAAAAATTCCAGAGAATTTTGTGACACTTGTTTTTTGTTGACCGCCATTTTTGTATGTGGCACTATATATGTGTGTGAGTGTTTGTGCATGTCAGTCTGTCTGTCTGTCTATGCATACTGGCCCGGTCTTTCAGTTTTCTTCTACTTAATTAAATTCGGCTGTAAATTCGGCAACATAATGTTGCACCTAAATGCAAAAAATTAGGCCAGGTTCGTTTTTAAGCAGCAATCAAATCAAACCGACTGTGATGTCGGAGGGAGGGGGGTGGTACTGAAATGTCAAGTGCGAGTAATTCGATTGGTTTTCTCAGTTTTTGCGTGACCAACTTTTTTAGGTGAAGCTGCGCTTCCTAAATAGTCGTGTGGGTGATTTTTACCAGATGTTTTAATCTACAATACATTATTTTACCAGTTCAAATAATTATAAAGGCTCCGTTAAATGTCCAATTATACATAATGAAAAGCCTCTAGAATTTACACGGTAGAGCTGCTATTGTGTATTTATTGTAAAACATTTTATCGACTCTTAATTAACGCTATTAAGAAGTACGAAGTTCTCGAAATATTTGTTTCAAGCAGCTAGATATGAAGGCCTTGAGTCAATAGTGGACACACCTTCCATATTGCTTATTTTTAGATAGTGAGCCCTGATCATCAATTTCATGCATGATCTCCGCATCATATGTGCATTCTCGGTGCACTCAGTAAGAATAAACTCAATAGGTGCATCACTTGTAAAATAATACTTACAAATAACGGTTTGCTGGCCCCCGCCTTCTCTAGTGTGTAGAGGATTGCGAATATACGAGTCCCAATATGTTTTTCCGTCCTGGGCTTTTGAACGTCTGTAGCAGAACTCATTTATTTTTAGATTTAAAAATAAAAACTAAGACAGCGTTAGGTAAAATTATTAGTGAAAATAAAATTTATGTAAGAGTAATTCTATTTATTTCTATATTTTTATGAACCAGGGATTACTAATAATTGAGAATAACAACCCAACCTACTGATCTTATTTACTATAAAATAAATAAATGTAAAATATAAACTACTTACAGCTAAATACAGATATGTGCAACTGAGTTGTCACTTATTATTATTATCATTTACTGTCACTTATCACTTCACTGTTACCAAACATCAAAGACACACGATCTGAATCTCCCACTGATTAACACTAATTTATCACTGACTCGGGGGCCGCTGGCTAGCTGCTTTTATAATTTCGTGGAAGAGACGAGGTAGACCTAGAAGACTGATAACGATTTCTAAGTAACCCTACTTTCATTCTCTGACGAAAGGCAGCAGGTGTCACCCTTCCATTGGCCCCTTCTTTTTACAGGTCTACTTCCCTAGTTTTTAACATTATATATAATAGATTTTCATATACTATGATACAATCTTCATCTATTTAAGGTACAATTGATGGAGATAAATTGAAAACTAATAGTAAAAAACGTAAACGTTACTAGAGAATTTGTTGGGGTTCGGTCAAGGTTGATCCAAAAATTAAATAAAGATGGAATAAATTGTTGACCGCCAAGTTTCATGAAGAGAGGATTGCTAGGAATTCTGTCACGGCAGTTGAAGAATTAAAAACTTATTTGTTATTTAAAAAGTTTTCATATTAGCCAACGTTTCAGCCCCGAATTTCAGTCCTTCATCAGGGCTGAATAAGAAAAATATACATACAATATAATATAGAAACATGTCTATATATGATAATCTAACAAAGAAAAATTAAAATATGACACTGTTTTCATTCATTTTTCTTTGTTAGATTATCATATATAGACATGTTTCTATATTATTTTGTATGCTTCTTTTTCATATTCAATCCTGATGAAGGCCTGAACTTCAGGCCGAAACATTGGCTAATATAAAAACTTTTTTGGTTACAAATTAGTTTTTAATTCTTCAACTACCGTGACAGAATTCCCAACAATCCACTCTTCACAAAAACTTTTTTTTAATAAATAATGAATAAATCTTTCTTTATTACATTCTGTTATTAACATGTAATTTGATGACAAAGAGAAATTACAATAGAAAGAAATAAATAAACAAAAAAATACAATAATAAATTTAAAATAAATCACTGTGCATGGAGAAGGGCCCCATCGACCCCACTCCTATTCACAAAAACTAAATCATTTTCAGTATTCTGTAAAACTAGCAAACTTCCACCTAAATCAACCCTTTTAACTGTATTCTAGATCCTCAGATTACTTTCCAAAATAATGATTACCTATTTTTTTCCAGGTACCTTTGATGCAAGCTGTTCTCTCTTTATACCTACCGCCTTACATCCTCCACCCTCCACTTGTCCATCTTAAGTTTTCCTATTTCTAATCCTTACCTATCAGTCATGCAGATCTGTTCCAGGTGACAACACGTCCTCTCTTGCCTTCATGATAGGTAGGTGAACTTCCTGCACATATTGTTTTTGTTTTCTGAAGCATTTCATGCCACAATGCTCTTAGTCATGTCAGTTTTTGTAATAATAATGTAAATCATGTAGTTTATTATTTTTCTTATAACATTGTATTTCAACTGCCCTGATGATGACTTAAAATGTAAGCCGAAACGTTGACAAATTAAAAACTCAATTTTTTCAACAAAAAAAATTGTATTCAATAAAAATCGATTTAACTGAATTTTGAAATGTGTTAGAAAATTAACTATTGTGGAAAATTTTTAAAATTCAGATTTTAAAGTTTTAAACACACAAAAAATTTTTTGGGTAGGTGCATTTTTCAGTTCGCATACATATCATTTCGACTTTAGGCTATTTTCCAGGAAAATAAGCTAAATAATCTTTAGTGTACCATGCATTAGAAAGAAGAAGCTTGTTCGTGTGATACGATTTTTCTTCCCCATTATAAAATTTCCAAGACATATTTTATACGTTAAAATACATACTATGTTTAAAAAACAATTGTGTACGCTAATGACATAACTGTATGCGAATGGTATACAGAAATGTTGTTTCAAGGATGGAGCATAATTCATGATAACGAATGTCCAATGCACAGGAGCACCGTAGTGTGTATAATATTCCCATTTTCCATTGAAAATTCCCCCTGAAATTTACATGATTATTTAAATGTATTATTTGATCATACAAACAGGAGAAGGAAATAAGGGTAAAACGTATGGTCGCTAAGTCTATCCAAAATGATAAGTGGGAGAAGTGCTGAGGATTCATTGAATATACTGAAATATCTTTCTTTTTTTAAATATGTTGTGTTGAAAATGTGATGGAACAATAAATAAATTTAAAAGAATTACATTTTACATCTATAATTATCTTAACAGTTTTTTGAAACACTAATAATAGTAACAAAGATAGCTATAAGTTTTGTCCTTTTCTAAAGCCCCCCTCCTACTCGAGCAATTTCAAAGAAAAATTATGTTTAGAATTTGCAATAGAAAGTCTACATACCGAATGTGTTTTGCAATTTTAGAAATGGGAGAGCCTGTCTAACTCATACATGTTGCATTTGTTCGTGTTTTGTAAAAATTTAACAAAAAAGTTACAAATGTACATTTTAATATATATATGTATGTATTAAATGTATATAGTAAATAAGAATTGTTGGGAGTAAAAGTGCAGTGAATACACAAAAAAAATTTACATTATTTCAGTCATTAACAAATTCATCCAATAGTTTGCAAAATGACGTGAATTCTGCAATTTATTTAGGTATCATTTTTAGAATTTGGAATAGTAGAGCTCGAACTGTAATTTAAAGATAACATTATATATATTTTACCATAAGCACGATCGAAAAAGATCCGTTGAAGATTTTCAAAAATCCTGACATGCGACATGAGTAACATGCTTTCCTTACAGGACCTTACTTAAAGGTATATAAATACATTTACAAGAAAACATTTTTATCTATCAAATCGCCATGTGGAATGCTAGGGTTCTACTGAGAGTTTTTTAGGGCAGAGGGTAAATTTTTTTCTCCAGATAACAAAGATTCTAATGAATATCAAAGCATCTGGTAAAGTTCTAATCAGCTTTATATAAATTTGTTGTCAACTTGGAACTATTTCCACCCCTTGTGGGGGTGGAATATATACACATATTTATATATACCTTATACATATGGTATATATTTATGAGTATAATTCATAAAGTATTGCATTGCATATCCATGAATATGAATATTTTGTTATCGGGAAATAATTCTCTTATTAAACTTAGGCAAGCTGTGGATTTCTAATTTGATTGAAGTAATTAAAATTGTGATTTTTTTTTTATTTAATAAGACTAATTGTACGATATTATCACAGATTACTGTACTTTAAACAATAATTATTCATCACATAAATACATCCTTTGATTTTTTGCAATTATTCATTTATAATAAAAGACTATTATTCATTTCTTTTTACAGAAGACTTTCAGGGGATTTAGCTTAGATGCTAGGCGAGAAGCGCTTGAAGCTCTTTATTGTATGAGCAATTTGTAATAGCAAATTTGTAACTTGTATTTTTATTATAAAGGAAAAGTAACAAAGCAACTTGCTTTATGATTCAAACAAGGAGAGATCGAACTTTTAAAATAAATTTATTTTCATGAATACTTTTTTTTTCCCCCGATATACAATCTTCAGTAACATCAGACGTCGTGACTGCACCCAAAAATACGCCTACACGTACGTATACATTCAGATTTGCAGTCAATTTGCCGGAGGGGGGGAGGGGTTCTATGCATCAAACAATCCTAGTCTCTCCTGGAGAACATGAGTTTTTGTAGAAGGGCTTACACTTGTAAATGCGCTGTCTCCAACAGACTGTCGGAATCTGGAATCCATTAAGGTTCCACAACAGACGGAGTGGGTACTACTGTAGACTCTCGCCTCGAGTGCACTGCACTCTGAGACAGAATAATGGGGGATCTTATCCCCTGAGGCAATGACTCCAGCTGTAGCCTCGATATCCAGGTGTTTCGTGACAGCTGTTCCCGGCAGGCGGTGGCCAGTCACCTGCTAGTCCCAAGTCACTGACCACTCAAGTCCTTTTCAGCCCTTCCTTAAAAAGATAATTTCCAAGTTGGTAGAACATTCCCCCAGACTCAGTATCTGTGATATCGGTAAATCTTATTCTATGAGATAATGGATCTTATCAAGTTTCGAGTTTACTCTGAAGTCCAAGAGGTCAAGAGTGTCCGCTATTATTGATGAAGTGGGATATTTGTATTACAGTTGAATATAGGCATTCGTTCTCTTTTTCTTTATGTAATATTGAAATTCAAAAACATAAAAGTCAAGCTCCACATAAATATTTTTCTTTAAATTAAAGTTGTAACAATAACCTTAATTACGGCGAAATTTAATTTTCCTATCAAGTGCACAACGCACACATTTATCATTGAGTCTTAAATCTTTTTTTTAAATAGAACTGGATTTTTTAAAAGCTAATTACCTTAGTTCCAGTTGTACTTTTTAATTTTATTTATTTATTTTTATTGCGCATCCACTGCTATTGGTCATTAGACCTTGACCGAACTAAAAAAAANTCTTATGGGAAGTCTTGAAATATAATCTAAAAACGTGAATGTTTTTGATGAAGTTTTCTATAAATACTCTTTTTTTAAATTAAAGTCTTATTGCCGCCTGATCGTCTTAAGACAGTATCTTTAGAATAGAATATTATCTTATGAATAAATCAGGAAAAGACGTTATGCCCTGGTGGAAATTAATATTCCTCACACAAGTTTATCTATTCTCGGGTAAAATGCTTACTCTCTGATACAAATAAATATAACCGTGATAGCCTTGGTGCACTGAAGCTCGCTCGAGGCCGTCCTAAATATTGCGCAAGCTGTCCTTTGCTGAATTTCAAATGAAGTAATATAAACTTGAGACAGTATCTCTAAATAAATATAAATAAATAATGCAAAGTACATGAGACATTTCACTAAATAAAATACAATTAAGTTATTACGATTTTAATGCAGCCCTTAATGAATTAAGCTCAAATAATTGTTGTGGCTTAACTATGAACGAAAACACAAAACGTAAATCATTTAGAAAGACAAGAGTATATCGTGAAAGTACACACAAAACTATGTCTTCCTAAGGTTATATAGGCAACGTATTACATAGAGATAATAAATCAGATGATTCAGGTAATAATGATGTTACAACAGCAACATATATTGAAATAGTGCTGCGATCTTTGGGTAAAGGAACGTTTAATTTTGTACTGCTTCAATTTGCTAATTTGGATTTATGTAGAAATACTTAGGGAGTTTGGATTTCCCACTCCCTCATTTGTTTTTGGTGAATTACGAAGAAGTGGGGTTATTGAGGATTTCATCATTTATAAATTTGGCAAAACCAAGTTTGCCAGGCCCGCTAGTAGATATAAAAAATTCCAGAGAACACTTGTGCTTTGTTGACCGCCATTTTTGTATGTGACACTATATATGTGAGTGGGTGTTTGTGCATGTCAGTCTGTCTGTCTGTCTATGCATACAGGCTCGAACTTTCAGTTTTTCTTCTGAAACTACTTAATTAAATTCGGCATGTTGTAAATTAAATGCAAAACGATAAGCCAGGTTCGTTTTTGAGCACCAACAAATCAAACCGACTGTGATGTCGGAGGGAGGGGGGTGGTACTGAAATGTCAAGTGCGAGTAATTCGATTGGTTTTTTCAGCTTTTTCGTGACCTATTTTTTTCGGCGATACAATATATGTTTGAGCTACGCTTCCGAAACAGTCGTGTGGGTTATTTTTACTTGATGTTTTAATTCTTCATTCATTCTTTTACCAGTTCAAATAATTTTAAAGGCTTCGTTAAATGTCCAATTATACACATTGAAAAGCCTCTAGAATTTACATGGTAGAGCTGCTATTGTGTATTTATTGTAAAACATTTTATCGACTCTTAATTAACGCTATTAAGAAGTACGAAGTTCTCGAAATATTTGTTTCAAGCAGCTAGATATGAAGGCCTTGAGTCAGTAGTGACACACCTTCCATATTGCTTATTTTTAGATAGTGAGCCCTGGTCATCAATTTCATGCATGATCTCCGCATCATATGTGCATTCTCGGTGCACTCAGTAAGAATAAACTCAATAGGTGCATCACTTGTAAAATAATACTTACAAATAACGGTTTGCTGGCCCCCGCCTTCTCTAGTGTGTAGAGGATTGCGAATATACGAGTCCCAATATGTTTTTCCGTCCTGGGCTTTTGAACGTCTGTAGCAGAACTCATTTATTTTTAGATTTAAAAATAAAAACTAAGACAGCGTTAGGTAAAATTATTAGTGAAAATAAAATTTATGTAAGAGTAATTCTATTTATTTCTATATTTTTATGAACCAGGGATTACTAATAATTGAGAATAACAACCCAACCTACTGATCTTATTTACTATAAAATAAATAAATGTAAAATATAAACTACTTACAGCTAAATACAGATATGTGCAACTGAGTTGTCACTTATTATTATTATCATTTACTGTCACTTATCACTTCACTGTTACCAAACATCAAAGACACACGATCTGAATCTCCCACTGATTAACACTAATTTATCACTGACTCGGGGGCCGCTGGCTAGCTGCTTTTATAATTTCGTGGAAGAGACGAGGTAGACCTAGAAGACTGATAACGATTTCTAAGTAACCCTACTTTCATTCTCTGACGAAAGGCAGCAGGTGTCACCCTTCCATTGGCCCCTTCTTTTTACAGGTCTACTTCCCTAGTTTTAACATTATATATAATACATTTTCATATACTATGATACAATCTTCATCTATTTAAGGTACAATTGATGGAGATAAATTGAAAACTAATAGTAAAAAACGTAAACGTTACTAGAGAATTTGTTGGGGTTCGGTCAAGGTTGATCCAAAAATTAAATAAAGATGGAATAAATTGTTGACCGCCAAGTTTCATGAAGAGAGGATTGCTAGGAATTCTGTCACGGCAGTTGAAGAATTAAAAACTTATTTGTTATTTAAAAAGTTTTCATATTAGCCAACGTTTCAGCCCCGAATTTCAGTCCTTCATCAGGGCTGAATAAGAAAAATATACATACAATATAATATAGAAACATGTCTATATATGATAATCTAACAAAGAAAAATTAAAATATGACACTGTTTTCATTCATTTTTCTTTGTTAGATTATCATATATAGACATGTTTCTATATTATTTTGTATGCTTCTTTTTCATATTCAATCCTGATGAAGGCCTGAACTTCAGGCCGAAACATTGGCTAATATAAAAACTTTTTTGGTTACAAATTAGTTTTTAATTCTTCAACTACCGTGACAGAATTCCCAACAATCCACTCTTCACAAAAACTTTTTTTTAATAAATAATGAATAAATCTTTCTTTATTACATTCTGTTATTAACATGTAATTTGATGACAAAGAGAAATTACAATAGAAAGAAATAAATAAACAAAAAAATACAATAATAAATTTAAAATAAATCACTGTGCATGGAGAAGGGCCCCATCGACCCCACTCCTATTCACAAAAACTAAATAATTTTCAGTATTCTGTAAAACTAGCAAACTTCCACCTAAATCAACCCTTTTAACTGTATTCTAGATCCTCAGATTACTTTCCAAAATAATGATTACCTATTTTTTTCCAGGTACCTTTGATGCAAGCTGTTCTCTCTTTATACCTACCGCCTCACATCCTCCACCCTCCACTTGTCCATCTTAAGTTTTCCTATTTCTAATCCTTACCTATCAGTCATGCAGATCTGTTCCAGGTGACAACACGTCCTCTCTTGCCTTCATGATAGGTAGGTGAACTTCCTGCACATATTGTTTTTGTTTTCTGAAGCATTTCATGCCACAATGCTCTTAGTCATGTCAGTTTTTGTAATAATAATGTAAATCATGTAGTTTATTATTTTTCTTATAACATTGTATTTCAACTGCCCTGATGATGACTTAAAATGTAAGCCGAAACGTTGGCAAATTAAAAACTCAATTTTTTCAACAAAAAAAATTGTATTCAATAAAAATCGATTTAACTGAATTTTGAAATGTGTTAGAAAATTAACTATTGTGGAAAATTTTTAAAATTCAGATTTTAAAGTTTTAAACACACAAAAAATTTTTTGGGTAGGTGCATTTTTCAGTTCGCATACATATCATTTCGACTTTAGGCTATTTTCCAGGAAAATAAGCTAAATAATCTTTAGTGTACCATGCATTAGAAAGAAGAAGCTTGTTCGTGTGATACGATTTTTCTTCCCCATTATAAAATTTCCAAGACATATTTTATACGTTAAAATACATACTATGTTTAAAAAACAATTGTGTACGCTAATGACATAACTGTATGCGAATGGTATACAGAAATGTTGTTCCAAGGATGGAGCATAATTCATGATAACGAATGTCCAATGCACAGGAGCACCGTAGTGTGTATAATATTCCCATTTTCCATTAAAAATTCCCATGAAATTTACATGATTATTTAAATGTATTATTTGATCTTACAAACAGGAGAAGGCAATAAGGGTAAAACGTATGGTTGCTAAGTCTGTCCAAAATGATAAGTGGGAGAAGTGCTGAGGATTCATTGAATATACTGAAATATCTTCTTTTTTTTAAACTATGTTATGTTGAAATGTGATATAACAATAATTAAATTTAAAACAATTGAGAAATTACATTTTACATCTATAATTATCTTAACAGTTTTTTGAAACACTAATAATAATAACACAGATAGCCATAAATTTTGTCCTTTTCTAAAGCCCCCCCTAATACTCGAGCGATTTCAAAGAAAAATTATGTTTAAAAATTTGCAATAGAAAGTCTACATACCGAATGTGTTTTGCAATTTTAGAAATGGGAGAGCCTGTCTATAACTCATACATGTTGCATTTGTGAGTACATGTTTGTGTTTTGTAAAAATTTAACAAAAAAGTTACAAATGTACATTTTAACGCGCGCGCGCGCGCGTGTGTGTGTGTGTGTGTGTGTGTGTGCGCGCGCGCGTGTGTGCGTGCGTTCGTGCGTGTGTGTGTGTGTTCACTGCACTTTTACTCCCACCTATTTTTATTATAAGTAAGCTTCAAGCCGAAT
>KZ808333.1:49988-66829 GCA_000696205.2 Oncopeltus fasciatus
TTGGGTCTTGTTTAGATTAGGCCCGCCAGTTATTTTATATTGACATTTTATACAGAAATAAAATCACATGTTTAAATATTATTTAATTTAGTATTGTTTGTGTAATTGCGGTTATAAAAGTATTACAAAATGAATGTTTTTGATGTTTACGATTTATGCAAAGAAAAACAACGAGCCAGGATTTTTTTTTGAAGAAAGAGGAATTCTACCTAAGGAAACTTAGAAAAAATTCGATAGAATTTTTTAAAACTTTTCAAAAATGTTTATAAATACTTTTCTAACATTTTTCCCCGGAGGGGGGGTATGGGGGGGGGGATTTTTTTATATTTTTTTCTGATTCTTTAAACTTTTCTAAGAATATATATACCTTTGAAAACTTTTTCTGACCAGCAGAATAACAGAAACATAAAATAACTGGCGGGCCTAATCTAAACAAGACCCAAAATAATAAATCAAATCGATCTTTGCCATTAATGGGTGATAGTGGTTATACGCAAAGTTATGAAATATATCGCTTTCTATCTGGTGACTAACTAAACTTAACCCATGGATAGCAAGACATCGTGTCACAAATAATTTATTTAAAATTGCCCCCTTTTAGGTAACAATGTATGAATGAGAAAGCATTTGTAAGGTTCCATGTAGTACTACCATAAGGATGCAATTATTTTTATGTAATTCCCCTATTTTTTTAATTAAACATATTATTTACCGTTTCTTCTACTTCTGACGACCGTCGAAGCCTACGTGAACATCTAAACATATTATTTTCATTTGTTTTCAGCAATTGTCGAATGGCATTGTTGCTGAAATGGCAAAAAGCCGAGTCTAAAAATTACAAAATATGTTGTCTGGATTGTCAATAACCTATTGAGTGCCCGACGAGTACTCCTAACTGGTAAAAATAGTTTTATGTAGAAGAGTTAGGCATCGAGTGCAGCAGGAAGTTCAATTGAATCAATATTGACCAGTACCAACTGTATCATTTCCGGCGTAATATGAATGGCTGAGCTTAATTTGAATTCTTGCGAAATGACGACTCGGAATGTGCAATGTTCCACTTCTCGAATTTACATCCTACTAAATAGAATAAAATAATTGATTAATGCTACTTATAGAACGAGCTCATTTTACTTTTGACAATTTAAAAAGAATTCAAAATACGAAATTATTAAGAAAAATTACAATCTAATATCTCATATTTCAATATGGACGTTCTCCCTGTACCAATAGTAGAGCAAAATCCTTCAAGGGGTTTAGGGGATCCGTTTGGGTCTCGCAATCTTGGCACTGCGGGTTCGAATCTTGCCCAGGCCGAGCTTTTATCGATAAATAAAGGCTTGTCCTAAGCCATGGATGTTTAGAATGGGATGGCAACCTGTAGATAGCCCCTCTCTCCAAGACTCTAAGTGGTTGAAAGGGGGGCTAACAATCAAGAAAAAAAAAGTTAGTGTCGGAAGCTTGCACAAGGAAGAAGGTGAGAATGTTCCTATTCTGATACATCTGTCAGGAACATGCTAAGGATATTTCGGCCATGGTTATCCGAGGCATTTTAATTTCCGACCGAAAACTTAGAACACACAGAAATGCATATAAGTCCTAGTTGTGGAAATGGATTATTGAAGGCAGTGTGCAATGACTGGACAATTCGCCAACTCTGGGCTTCAGTGCTAGCCTCATAGACCAACATCATTGGACTGTACATATACGTACGTACGTACGTAAATTACGCATTTATACGTAAACACTCGCTGCTGCAATATATTTAATGAATGTGGATAGATGGGGGAAAGAGTTCAGTGACAGACAAAAAGAAAAAATTTCAATGAGTAAAATGTTCGGGGAGACTTCTCGCCCTTCGTCAGTAAGGAGTGAAGAGAGGAGTGTCTTTCTTCAGTACCTCACGGACGAAGGGCGAGAAGTCTCTCCGAAAATTTTACTCATTGTATTTTTTTTCTTTTTGTCTGTCACTGCACTCTTTCTCCCCCCTCCCACACACACACATATTAATTTAAAGCAGGCCGAATTTGCAGTTTCATCTACGTACAGATCTGTATGATCTTTTTATTTTACATGTCATTTTATTGAACAGCATGATTTTCTTACGAGAACTCTGATAGTAAAACGTCCCAATATGAATGATGCTTGGCATTGGGGAATGCCTCAAAATTCAGCGTGGGTTTTTAAACACATGCTGAACCTCCGAATCTGACCCAGATCTTGTAAGGTAGCCTAACCTGTCGCCAGGAAAACTCCCCAGACCACGTGCTATGCGGGAGAGCCGGCTTGTCAGAGGTGGTTGGCCGAGCCCCCCCACTTCATTCCTGACATTCTTCCCGCCTTCCAGCCATTCAGAATGCTGCTCCTCCCACAGGTCAGACTCCCGTCTCCTTGAAAGGTGTCCCCGGCTCCCAAAAGACCTTGAGGTTACCCACCCCAATCCACTCGCCTACTACTAGAGAAGAATAACGTAGGGTATATATTTAAATGATGATGCAAAGACACGTCAACGGATAGCAAGACATCGTGTCACAAATAATTTATTTTAAATTTCCCCCTTTTAGGTTACAATGTATGAATGAGAAATCATTTGTAAGGTTCCATGTAGTACTACCATGAGGATGCGATTATTTTTATGTAATTCCCCTATTTTTTCAATTAAACATCTTATTTTCATTTGTTTTCGGCAATTGTCGAATGGTATTGTTATTGAAATGTCAAAAAGGCAAGTGGAAGAATTAAAAAATATGTTGTCTGGATTGTCAATAACCTATTGAGTGCCCGACGAGTACTCCTAACTGGTAAAAATAGTTTTATGTAGAAGAGTTAGGCATCGAGTGCAGCAGGAAGTTCAATTGAATCAATATTGACCAGTACCAACTGTATCATTTCCGGCGTAATATGAATGGCTTACGTTAAAATACATACTATGTTTAAAAAACAATTGTGTACGCTAATGACATAACTGTATGCGAATGGTATACAGAAATGTTGTTCCAAGGATGGAGCATAATTCATGATAACGAATGTCCAATGCACAGGAGCACCGTAGTGTGTATAATATTCCCATTTTCCATTAAAAATTCCCATGAAATTTACATGATTATTTAAATGTATTATTTGATCTTACAAACAGGAGAAGGCAATAAGGGTAAAACGTATGGTTGCTAAGTCTGTCCAAAATGATAAGTGGGAGAAGTGCTGAGGATTCATTGAATATACTGAAATATCTTCTTTTTTTTAAACTATGTTATGTTGAAATGTGATATAACAATAATTAAATTTAAAACAATTGAGAAATTACATTTTACATCTATAATTATCTTAACAGTTTTTTGAAACACTAATAATAATAACACAGATAGCCATAAATTTTGTCCTTTTCTAAAGCCCCCCCTAATACTCGAGCGATTTCAAAGAAAAATTATGTTTAAAAATTTGCAATAGAAAGTCTACATACCGAATGTGTTTTGCAATTTTAGAAATGGGAGAGCCTGTCTATAACTCATACATGTTGCATTTGTGAGTACATGTTTGTGTTTTGTAAAAATTTAACAAAAAAGTTACAAATGTACATTTTAATGCGCGCNCCCTAAAATATTTCATCAGATCTGTTCTTACTTGTATTTAAACCGAAAGTCTGTCGTCTGTTGCGTGTCCGATTAACGGAATATATTGCTGTATATGCTCTGATGGAATCCAGACAGCTTGATTGGGGGTTGAAATCGACCTATGACGGATATTATAGGAAAATGTATTCTCAATCGTTGAGTTTTGCAAACCCATTCCGGAATAACCTCAGTCTGTGTAACCTTCCGCTGCTATAGGGACCTCATGGCCGGCGATGACGCCTATCCTTCGCTTCATTCATCAGCTTCATACCTTCAATGTTTTACTGGAAATTCGCCGTGGACATAACTGACATTCAGTCAACATTAATCATTTACTCTATTTTTTTTTTATGCAACTTCTATATACAATAAGGAATAGATCGAATACGTAGAAATATATAGCATAGCAACCTCCATAGCAATCCTCCATAGCATCCTCCATAACAACCTCCATAGCACCATAGTATCCTCCATAGCAGCCTCTATAGCAACCTCCATAGCAGCCTCCATAGCATTCTCCATAGCAGCCTCCATAGCAACCTCCATAGCAATCCTCCATAGCAGTCCCATAGCACCATAGCAGCCTCCATAGCAGTCCCATAGCAGCCTCCATAGCATCCTCCTCCATAGCTCCTTCCATAGCATAGCAATCCTCCATAGCATTTTTTTAGGAGTANCTGACATGCGACATGAGTAACATGCTTTCCTTACAGGACCTTACTTAAAGGTATATAAATACATTTACAAGAAAACATTTTTATCTATCAAATCGCCATGTGGAATGCTAGGGTTCTACTGAGAGTTTTTTAGGGCAGAGGGTAAATTTTTTTCTCCAGATAACAAAGATTCTAATGAATATCAAAGCATCTGGTAAAGTTCTAATCAGCTTTATATAAATTTGTTGTCAACTTGGAACTATTTCCACCCCTTGTGGGGGTGGAATATATACACATATTTATATATACCTTATACATATGGTATATATTTATGAGTATAATTCATAAAGTATTGCATTGCATATCCATGAATATGAATATTTTGTTATCGGGAAATAATTCTCTTATTAAACTTAGGCAAGCTGTGGATTTCTAATTTGATTGAAGTAATTAAAATTGTGATTTTTTTTTTATTTAATAAGACTAATTGTACGATATTATCACAGATTACTGTACTTTAAACAATAATTATTCATCACATAAATACATCCTTTGATTTTTTGCAATTATTCATTTATAATAAAAGACTATTATTCATTTCTTTTTACAGAAGACTTTCAGGGGATTTAGCTTAGATGCTAGGCGAGAAGCGCTTGAAGCTCTTTATTGTATGAGCAATTTGTAATAGCAAATTTGTAACTTGTATTTTTATTATAAAGGAAAAGTAACAAAGCAACTTGCTTTATGATTCAAACAAGGAGAGATCGAACTTTTAAAATAAATTTATTTTCATGAATACTTTTTTTTTCCCCCGATATACAATCTTCAGTAACATCAGACGTCGTGACTGCACCCAAAAATACGCCTACACGTACGTATACATTCAGATTTGCAGTCAATTTGCCGGAGGGGGGGAGGGGTTCTATGCATCAAACAATCCTAGTCTCTCCTGGAGAACATGAGTTTTTGTAGAAGGGCTTACACTTGTAAATGCGCTGTCTCCAACAGACTGTCGGAATCTGGAATCCATTAAGGTTCCACAACAGACGGAGTGGGTACTACTGTAGACTCTCGCCTCGAGTGCACTGCACTCTGAGACAGAATAATGGGGGATCTTATCCCCTGAGGCAATGACTCCAGCTGTAGCCTCGATATCCAGGTGTTTCGTGACAGCTGTTCCCGGCAGGCGGTGGCCAGTCACCTGCTAGTCCCAAGTCACTGACCACTCAAGTCCTTTTCAGCCCTTCCTTAAAAAGAATATTTCCNACTTGAATAGATTCATTGCTCTTCGGAGTTCGCTAAAATATTTCATCAGATCTGTTCTTACTTGTATTTAAACCGAAAGTCTGTCGTCTGTTGCGTGTCCGCTTAACGGAATATATTGCTGTATATGCTCTGATGGAATCCAGACAGCTTGATTGGGGGTTGAAATCGACCTATGACAGATAAATTATAGGAAAATGTATTCTCAATCGTTGAGTTTGGCAAACCCAGTCCGGAATAACCTCAGTCTGTGTAACCTTCCGCTGCTATAGGGACCTCATGGCCGGCGATGACGCCTATCCTTCGCTTCATTCATCAGCTTCATACCTTCAATGTTTTACTGGAAATTCGCCGTGGACATAACTGACATTCAGTCAACATTAATCATTCACTCTATTTTTTTTTTATGCAACTTCTATATACAATAAGGAATAGATCGAATAAGTAGAAAACTATAGCATAGCAGCCTCCATAGCAATCCTCCATAGCATCCTCCATAGCACCATAGCATCCTCCATAGCAGCCTCTATAGCAACCTCCATAGCAGTCCCATAGCATAGCAGCCTCCATAGCATTCTCCATAGCAGCCTCCATAGCAATCCTCCATAGCAGTCCCATAGCAGTCCCATAGCACCATAGCAGCCTCCATAGCAGTCCCATAGCAGCCTCCATAGCATCCTCCTCCATAGCTCCTTCCATAGCATAGCAATCCTCCATAGCATTTTTTTAGGAGTATAAAATTAAAAATTTACGATCAATAATTATAAAAATGTATTTTATCAGTATTTCTATTATATAACTACAGTTGATATTTTACACTTTGTTTCATAGAAAATATAAATCTATCACGACCTTGAACAATGTATTGTTATTAAAGTTGGCTGACCCTATAATAATTCTGATAAATTAATCAATCCTTAAACATTTGATAAATATTTACTTCCTTTTGAAAACGTTTCAGCTTCAATTAGATAGATAGTCACTAGTCACACACATGAAAGAAAATAATAATGAAGTTGAACCAAAATATAAATTTTAGATTTATTGATAGTTTTTTCTGGGATAGATATTTTTCTTAGTTTAACAGCATTCCTAGATTCCTAAAATGTATACGCTAGAACATTATTAATTAAGTACATTACAATTAAAGATGTTAAAGTTTTAAAACTTAAATTAAAATATGGAGATGATAAGAAAAAAGAGACATTTTTTTTTTTTTTCATTTTATATTTATCTGCAACTGTTATTTATTTATTTTTTATTCATTTAAATTAGTCTTAAACGATAAGAGTAGTAGAGAGAGGTGGGAAGTTGAAAAGAGATAGGCGGTACTCTGTAGGATAACATTTTCCACGTTAACCTCACTTAATTGACGCGGCGTAAATTAAATACTGACGAGGCGTAACCTCGCCTCAGGTAACCTTCCCCGGCTTGGGACCACGTGCTCGATAACCTCGCAACTCCTTACCTAACTCCTCCGTCACAAGAGGGCAGGATTTTAAAAAACCCATATCGACCACATGGGTTATTTTTAATATTGTATATAAAATAATAAATCAAATCGATCTTCGCCATTTATGGGTGTGAGTGGTTATAGACAAAGTTATGAAATATCATATGGCTTTGTAACTGAACTTAACACATGGATAGCAAGACATCGTGTCACAAATAATTTATTTTAAATTTCCCCCTTTTAGGTTACAATGTATGAATGAGAAATCATTTGTAAGGTTCCATGTAGTACTACCATGAGGATGCGATTATTTTTATGTAATTCCCCTATTTTTTCAATTAAACATCTTATTTTCATTTGTTTTCGGCAATTGTCGAATGGTATTGTTATTGAAATGTCAAAAAGGCAAGTGGAAGAATTAAAAAATATGTTGTCTGGATTGTCAATAACCTATTGAGTGCCCGACAAGTACTCCTAACTGGTAAAAATAGTTTTATGTAGAAGAGTTAGGCATCGAGAGCAGCAGGAAGTTCAATTGAATCAATATTGACCAGTACCAACTGTATCATTTCCGGCGTAATATGAATGGCTGAGCTTAATTTGAATTCTTCTGAAATGACGACTCGGAATGTGCAATATTACACTTCTCGAATTTACATCCTACTAAATATAATAAAATATTTGATTAATACTACTTATAGAACGAGCTCATTTTATTTTTGACAATTTAAAAAGTATTCAAAATACGAAATTATTAAGAAAAATTACAATCTAATATCTCATATTTCGTTATGGACGGTCTCCCTGTACCAATAATAGAGCGAAATCCTTCAAGGGGCGTAGGGGATCCGTTTGGATCTTGCAATCATGGCGCTACGGTTTCGAATCTTGCCCAGGCCGAGCTTTTATCGAAAATAAAGGCTTGTCCTAAGCCATGGAGGTTTAGATTGCGGTGGCAATCTGTTGATAGCCCCTCTCTCCAAGACCCTAGGTGGTTGAAAGGGGTGCTAACAATCATGAAAAAAAAAGTTAGTGTCGGAAGCTGGCACAAGGAAGAAAGTGAGAATGTTCCTATTCTGATACCTCTGTCAGGAACATGCTAAGGATATTTCGGCCATGGTTATCCGAGGCATTTTAGTTTCCGCGTCGAAAACTTAGAACCCACAGAAATACTTAAAAGTCCAAGTTGTGGAAATGGATTATTGAAGGCAGTGTGCAACTCCGACGAATAATAAGCGGTCAGCGGTAAGAGGGTTAGCCGGGAGGAGATAGTAGAAGATTGAGAATTCTGAATGACTGGACAATTCGCCAACTCTGGGCTTCAGTACTAGTCTCATAGACAAACATCATTGGACTGTACATTTAAACGTAATACTCGCTGCTGCAATATATATATATAATGAATATGAACAGATGGGAGAAAGAGTGTAGGAAACACATAAAAAGAAAAAATTACAGAATAATTAAACAATTAATGAGAGGGAATATAATAAAAAATCTATCTGTCCCAGCCAGGAATCGAACCTGGATCCCCTGCTATCCGGGACGGTGCATTAACCAGTTATGCTACCAGGACGTGCTAGATGTCTCATTCAATTCCCTCTACACTAGCGAGAACCTAACCTACGAGAAAGGCGGGAACTTCGTCTTGTGCTCGAAGGAGCTGACATTGTCAAACTATTCTATTTTTGTTGAACTATTGTCATTCTATTCCCTCTCATTAATTGTTTAAAATTTACGTGGGATAAAATACCACAACCAAATAAAATATTTATAAAGAAGAAATTAAATAAAGTAAATGACGAGAGTCGACAAATAGCTTGACAATGTCAGCTCCTTCGAATGTAAGACGAAGTTCTCGTCTTTCTCGTAAGTTAGGCTCTCGCTAGTGTAGAGGGAATTGAGTGANTCTCGAATTTACATCCTACTAAATAGAATAAAATAATTGATTAATGCTACTTATAGAACGAGCTCATTTTACTTTTGACAATTTAAAAAGAATTCAAAATACGAAATTATTAAGAAAAATTACAATCTAATATCTCATATTTCAATATGGACGTTCTCCCTGTACCAATAGTAGAGCAAAATCCTTCAAGGGGTTTAGGGGATCCGTTTGGGTCTCGCAATCTTGGCACTGCGGGTTCGAATCTTGCCCAGGCCGAGCTTTTATCGATAAATAAAGGCTTGTCCTAAGCCATGGATGTTTAGAATGGGATGGCAACCTGTAGATAGCCCCTCTCTCCAAGACTCTAAGTGGTTGAAAGGGGGGCTAACAATCAAGAAAAAAAAAGTTAGTGTCGGAAGCTTGCACAAGGAAGAAGGTGAGAATGTTCCTATTCTGATACATCTGTCAGGAACATGCTAAGGATATTTCGGCCATGGTTATCCGAGGCATTTTAATTTCCGACCGAAAACTTAGAACACACAGAAATGCATATAAGTCCTAGTTGTGGAAATGGATTATTGAAGGCAGTGTGCAATGACTGGACAATTCGCCAACTCTGGGCTTCAGTGCTAGCCTCATAGACCAACATCATTGGACTGTACATATACGTACGTACGTACGTAAATTACGCATTTATACGTAAACACTCGCTGCTGCAATATATTTAATGAATGTGGATAGATGGGGGAAAGAGTTCAGTGACAGACAAAAAGAAAAAATTTCAATGAGTAAAATGTTCGGGGAGACTTCTCGCCCTTCGTCAGTAAGGAGTGAAGAGAGGAGTGTCTTTCTTCAGTACCTCACGGACGAAGGGCGAGAAGTCTCTCCGAAAATTTTACTCATTGTATTTTTTTTCTTTTTGTCTGTCACTGCACTCTTTCTCCCCCCTCCCACACACACACATATTAATTTAAAGCAGGCCGAATTTGCAGTTTCATCTACGTACAGATCTGTATGATCTTTTTATTTTAAATGTCATTTTATTGAACAGCATGATTTTCTTACGAGAACTCTGATAGTAAAACGTCCCAATATGAATGATGCTTGGCATTGGGGAATGCCTCAAAATTCAGCGTGGGTTTTTAAACACATGCTGAACCTCCGAATCTGACCCAGATCTTGTAAGGTAGCCTAACCTGTCGCCAGGAAAACTCCCCAGACCACGTGCTATGCGGGAGAGCCGGCTTGTCAGAGGTGGTTGGCCGAGCCCCCCCACTTCATTCCTGACATTCTTCCCGCCTTCCAGCCATTCAGAATGCTGCTCCTCCCACAGGTCAGACTCCCGTCTCCTTGAAAGGTGTCCCCGGCTCCCAAAAGACCTTGAGGTTACCCACCCCAATCCACTCGCCTACTACTAGAGAAGAATAACGTAGGGTATATATTTAAATGATGATGCAAAGACACGTCAGCTTGTTTGCGGCTCTCTTATTTGCATAATAATGAAACGTTCAAGTGGATAAAAATGAATATATAATATACAAAAGGTAATATTATACCTCATATAAATTTAATAAATTAACGTAATATTTCGAAGAACTTGTCGATCTATATTACCTTTATAGACCCATATTACATCAAAATAAAACGTATTCTAACATTTAAAAAAGTGTTATAACCATGTTTATCTATTTCAAAACACATAAAAAAAAATACGAAACTAAAACATGTTACTTTGGAGGTAAATTTTTAGATCGTCAAGCTTTATGAGAAGAGGATTATCACAAATTTGGTCTTGGCAGTGGAAGAATTAAAAACAAACAATTAATGAAAGGGAATAGAATAAAAAATCTATCTGTCCCAGCTAGGAATCGAACCTGGATCTCCTGCTATCCGGGCCGGTGCACTTACCAGTTGTGCTACCAGGACGCGCTAGTTATCTCATTTAATTCCCTCTACACTAGTAGGTAAGTGCACCGGCCCTGATAGCAGGAGATCTATCTGGTCTGGGACAGACAGATTTTTTATTCTATTCCCTCTCATTAATTGTTTAAAATTTACGTGGGATAAAATACCACAACCAAATAAAATATTTATAAATTAAAAACAAATTTCCACCAAAAAAAGTATTTATTTTAGGCTTAGGGCTAATTTTGTTTTCTTCTCAGTATCCAATAGCCATACATTAAAATGGTCCTCATAGAGTAGTGTGAATATGATAATTCATGCGGGCAGAGATGAATTTACATTCGTGCTAAATTAGGTCAATTTTAGCAAATAGATAGTTCCGTTCTGTTTCCATTCATAAATATTTTCCGCCCATGAGATTTCCTCTGAGTTGGTGAAAATGGACGTCTGAAATAGGTTTTATAATATTGAGTCAGAGTGAGGAGTGTATAGGAAACGCAAGAACTTTCGAGTATTGCATGAGACTCCAAGCCGCGAGTAAACATCATTTGCTTCTCCCTTCATTTGTTTAATTTGGTTTCTAAAGCCTTCGCAATATTTAAATATTTATTTATTTTTATTTTAAAGTGCGTTATGTTTTAACAATATCCCTGAAAGCTGATGATTCTCCGTTTCATATTTACTTAAAATTATATTCATGGTCATATCAAATTCATTCTTAACTTAGGCTTTCAGTTTCCTCAAAATTGCGGTATTTTATCTGTGACAACGAAGCTATTGAAAATATTTTGAAGACAGCTAGAGATTTGAAAACTAAAAATTGAATTAATAAAGTATTAAAAATTAAACAAGAATAATTTATGTTTTTGAAGGTTGCTTTCATACATCAACAGCAACCTTCAAATGGAACTTAATTTCCAAATGTTAACTTATAAATGAGGGGTCCAATTTTTATGAAGACTCAAATTTCTTTATCCCCTGGAACAATAAATAACTAACTACCCTCCGAATACGATCAGTGGTTCTGAAGAGAAGGCACGTATTACGTAAGATGATGACACCGACAGAAATTTTTGTAAAATGTTTTGAATTAAATTATGTACAAATAAGAGATGGAGCTGTAGCAGAAAACTATTTCTCAAATATTTATGGAAATTCACGTAGGCCTCCCCACCATATCCATCCATTTATGAATAAAAACATTTAATTTGATTTTAAAGTAAGTAATACTAAGTGATCATTGAAAATTTGAATTCGACAATTCGTGGAATCAGTACGCTATTGGGTTGCCTGAAATCCTACGTTAGTTTTCCCATAGTATTTGGGTTGGTAACAGTAGGTATACCACTAATAATTGTAATATCCTACAGAGTACTATAGTTCAACAGCTAGCGATGAAATTTAATTCATAAAAACGCTATGAATAGAAAATGAACTTCATGTTCAAACATATTTTATGCAAAAACAAAAGTAATATACTTTTATTGAATTTATCCTGAGGTATGTCCCTCCACCTAATTCGTGATTGAAGAACTCCGATCTTCTGGAAGCTCGACCCTTAAACAATGTGAACTATTTAAGGAATGAAATGGCCAGAAGGGATATTAAGTTGTTCTAATAAACAGGCTTATTGAATTTCAACCCGCTTGAAAGAATTCATAAATTCGTGAATTTTTTTAAAGACGGTTTAAGTTTAATTAAATTTTAAGATTAATTTTTGTTTTAAGAAGACAGCTTAATTAATCCATTACCCTTCAAGGAAATACTTCACTGTATTGAAGAAAAATTGAAGAAATTCTTAATTAAGCGTTAAAAATTGTTCGGGAGAGATATTTATCAAATAAAAACGAAATATTGTTGTTTAATATTTATTTATATAAACAAACACATTTATAACGAAAAATGCAAACAGCGGTAATTACTAATTAGAACGTTTTATGCCTTGATTTGATCACCTGTTCATACATCAAAGGGTTCCCGGTGTAATGTGCCTTTGTTATTCTACGTTACAGGACACATTTAAAAGCCTTATTTGACATTTATTGAAATGTGCATATTGATGTGCATGTACGTAGCATAATGCACGCGTGAAAAATCCATCACACAAGAGCTACGTAAACTGAACAAGTTCCACAGATTTAATTGAACATGGACTTATATAAGAGTGAATGACTACTTGGGGTTAAGAGCAGAGAGTTCAGCGAACATGAAAGTTATTTTTTCCAGGATATTTTCCAGGACAACCGTAATAGTACATGTAGGGTGTGGGGTTTCTTTATCAATCACCCCAAAAACCCAGCGTGTTTTATAAGACCCAGATATTCTATAGTTTATTGAACCAGAGTACATTACTGGTAGATCAAGGAAGGTACCAGCATGTGTTCCTCAAATCCGAGTAAGTTCATCACATTATTGTCCAAAAGTTTGGTCAAAGACTGAGGTAATTCGCACCCCCAGAGTGCCAAGCAATTCAAGCAAGGATGCAATATTGCTTTTACACTGATAGAAGAAATCCAATCTGCGATTTGTGCGTCAAATTGGTTTCTTCTGCTTTTTAAGCTGTTACTCGAGGATTATATAAATTTGTAAAAATCTTATCAAAATATTTCTTCAATAGTAATAATATTTATTCTAAAAATAAAATAAAATCAATCAATAATTGGAATTATGGGAATATGAAAATTTGTTGCACCTACTTCCTGCTGCTGCTAGTAAAACGTATTTATATAAACAAGATTAATTTATAACCTCAAGCTGATAATTTGTAATTTTACAACTCCACTTTTCAAGAAGAAGTTTCCCACATAGATACAATATTGTAATTATTTTACAATGGCACATTTATGTCTTGACTCAGCCTCGGATTTCCATCCTAGATGCGAAGCTAGAAGTGAGTATCCCTTGAATACATTTTCCTCCGAGATAAGGTCATCCTAGATTATAGCTTTGTGAAATCACACGACACGAGTGGGGACCAGCTGGTCGACAGCTTTATTTTTATTGCAGGCTTTTTAATGACTGCTTACGTAAGCCAGCGGTAAGGGGTGGGAAGCCATCGGCTCCCGCTGTGGAATTGTACCATTACCTGTAATTGGAGGCTCACAGGAACTCCCATCCTTTTGAATAAGTCATAATAAGAAGATGTCTTCCTCTGTTGTAAGGTCCTGGAGAGCGTATATTGAAGGTCGGTCTCGGCCTGTATTGAGCTGAACTCGTCTAATTGAGCGATATCCCCGGCTGCCAATAAAACTATGAGCAATATGCCCGAAAATTATGAGAAATTTTTGAACAAAAAAAAATATCCCGAAAGTTATTGGCTCTCTGCATTATCCTGCCTAGAAGGATACGGCTATCATTAACTTCCTTTTCGATGAGCATTGATAATTTAAAAAGAAATCTTTACATTTCAAGGTGAATTAAAATTTTCTTTTTGCCTATCAACAACTTTTGGTTCAATAATGTCAGATATACATGTATTTACCTCTTTTTTTTTTTTTTTAAATAAAAGAATTTTAATGAGAAAAGATATTAAAAAAAAATGTTATTGGAATTTGTAAGGAACTTGGAATTCAGAGGGAACAAGTTGCGGGGTGGGAATAGAGAGAGTTGGAAGAAGGACCATGTGGTGGTGGATGGTGCCTGGAATTGGAGCTGTCTGTCCCCCAATTTTCAGTCTAGTTACTTCTAAGGAAATAACTACATTGAGGTAAAAAATATAAGTAGACTACGTAAAGATAAATTTACCTTTTTATACGTGCTCGTTGGGACACTGAGGAGAGAACCCTCTCTTGCGACACTCTGTACTGCCTGAAGATGGTGTATTAACACCGAAACCGGTCGCTAATAAATATTTGAAACAGGAAAGGCTACCTCTATATCTTCCATAAAGTTATCAATATTCCTTTAATCTCCAGAAATAAAGAAGATAGATATGTTATCGTGTGAGAATGGTCGGGGTTTCGGCCAGGAAGAAAAAAATATACACCACAATTTGGAGTAATATTTTTATTTATGCCAGGCATAAATAAAAATATTACTCCAAATTGTGGTGTATATTTTTTTCTTCCTGGCCGAAACCCCGACCATTCTCACACGATAACATATCTATCTTCTTTATTTCTGGAGATTAAAGGAATATTGATAACTTTATGGAAGATATAGAGGTAGCCTTTCCTGTTTCAAATATTTATTAGCGACCGGTTTCGGTGTTAATACACCATCTTCAGGCAGTACAGAGTGTCGCAAGAGAGGGTTCTCTCCTCAGTGTCCCAACGAGCACGTATAAAAAGGTAAATTTATCTTTACGTAGTCTACTTATATTTTTTACCTCAATGNGAAGGAGCACCCATGGGATCACCACTAAGTCCACTCGCAACCAACCAGTACATGGAAGACTTCGAACGGAGAGCTCTCGACTCTGCACCACAAGCGCCGGTCTGCTGGTATCGGTACGTCGACGATACGTTTGTCATCTGGAGACACGGGCGAGACTCGCTGGAAGGGTTCCTTCAACACAAAAATACAAATTTAAAAAAAAAGTGTATTTTTTTAAAAGATCATCTGCCAACGTTTCGGCTTACATTGTAAGCCATCTTCAGGGCTGCCTATCATGAAGACGAGAGAGGACGTCCTGTCCCTAAGTTCACATTTCCATGACTGATGTCTTAATGTATTATCTAATACAATTATTTTGTGAAGGGGTTTAATTAATGAGGGGTATTTGGTAAAAAAACCATCGGTGTGTTGATGTCTTCCTGGCTAGTAATATCCTATGTAATTGTAGTTGGTGACGTCTTTTGGTGGCGGTGCGTCTGCAGGTGAGAACTGTGAGGTCTTTTTGCGTCTATGTATAGAGTTAGACATTGTTATAACACCTCAAGATATGTTATATGTTCAAATAGAGAGTTATTTGACAGTATATATTATTTTTAGATAATTTTATTTGGGATTCGTTCCAACGTTCCAGTCATGGAAATTTGAACTTAAGGACAGGACGTCCTCTCTCGTCCTCATGATAGGCAGCCCTGAAGATGGCTTAAAATGTAAGCCGAAACGTTGGCAGATAATCTTTATAGAAAAGACACTCTGTGAAGAACTTGGTCTTTCGTTGACGAACTGTAGCAAATACTTAAGCGTTCACACTCATCTATATATCATTTATGTACTGTCACTGTTGGTGTCAAGTGAGTAGGATCGGAGGAAATAATTTTCAATAAAATTTCCAATTTAAAACCATTAAATCATAAAGTTAATTTTCTTTTCATAGCGTTTTTATAAATTAAATTTCATCGCTAGCTGTTGAACTATAGTATTCTGTACTATTATTAGTGGTATCCTAACGTAGGATTTCAGGCAAACCAAAATCGTACAGATTCACGAATTGTCGAATTCAAATATCCAATGTAAAAACACAAATTCTTCACTAATAGAAGTGAATGTATACTAATCACAGAAAGTGATGTACAAATGTTCATTGTGAGCCCTTTGCTGAGGAATACCCTTACCTTACACAGCTCCTGCGTGGCAGACTTTTCTACCTTCTTCAGAAATTCGCAGGAATCCAGCGACTACCAGCCATATCCTGAAGAACTCCCATATTTACAGAGACTCAACGCAATGGTCACTCAGAATCCTTCTCGAACATATGTCTACAGTCACCATGATTCTAGCCGTCTTAGCCAATGTCTGCAGTCCCAAACAGACGTATCTCAGTAGATGCGCTACAAGATAGCTATTCTCGACACTGTGTTGTGCAACAGAGCCCGAGATCCTGCGTCTTGGTGCTGTGCTGATCTCGTGCCAACGAGCTATACGAATTCCTCCTCCATGCGAATTTCTTTGCCCCCATTTCATATTCCACTGAACGACATAATTCTGAGCCAAGTAGAAACCCCTCACGATTATCTTTAATTACTTTGCTTTGACTTATCATGTAGAAATAATTGAGACCTCACCTCCCATTAGATGAATCAAAAACAATTATAGCTCCCCTCAATTACTATAGAGCTGCTTTACAAATTATATGTTATAAGCAAAATATATATTTTCTATAAATTAATATATAT
>KZ808334.1:4464-30903 GCA_000696205.2 Oncopeltus fasciatus
CCATTTTATGTTACAAAAGTAAAAGATGTAATCTTTAGTATGATGAATATTTGTAAAGTTTTCTTGTAAAATTTGAATTTTGAAATTTTGAGTTCTACTCCGAACTCACCATTCTCTTTCTCCCCTCTTCTCTTCAAGTTCTTATCGAGGTCTAGATACATACCTCCTGAACTTTTCGATGGACGGTGATCTTGTGCCACTGGTTGTCATCGAACCGAACCCTCTTGGGCTTGATTTGCAGTTCTAATTTCCCATTTCCAAGACTCATGCTGAGGAAGACGCCGCCGTCACGGAGGCCGAGGTTCAGATAGTCGTCACCGTCCCCTGGAATAAAGAACAAAAACAATAACAACCTTAATGAAAATACAGCGTGTTTCATATCTTCCATACATTGTGTTCCAATTTATGGAAATGATTGTTTCAAAAAAAAAAAATATCATCTATATGTAAGCATATTTCGCTTATTCTTAGATAGTAAATGTCTAAATTAAATATGAAAGCCCGAGTGAACAAAAATATTAATCGGCATGTAAGAGTCATATTTTTGGTAAAACAGATTAAAGAATGCGAAGCCTGTTCACCAGTGTGAATTATGCCATTGTTCCGTTACGTCATGTACATTTTTTTTGTTTTTGTTTTTATATGACACTTTATTTCAATAACCCTGAAGACTGCTTACAGTGTAAGCCAAATCGTCAGCAGATTATGATTTTCTAGCTTATAAGATGAGTTTATTTGTAGTTTACATTATATTTAAGTCTTCAAGCTTCTTATAACTTACTGCAGTTGAACTCCTAAACTCATTCGTACTACCATTTCACCAAGAAAAAGGATTCGCTCATAAAATATATAAATAACTGAAGAAAAATCAAAATCCGTTAACAATATTTAAAGAAACCACTTTACAAAGAAGTAGATCACAATCAAATACAAAGTACGAAAAAAAAGTAATTGAAGTAATAGCTTTAAATATAGTCGACGATGAACTAATTCCCATTTGCACAATTAAGAGAAATTAGTAAGATAATATATGTGTTAGGTCCCTGCCATTGAACCGCGAGTAAATTAATGGCATTTATCAGGAGCCAGTTCAGGTTCAATTACGGGCATTATCCCTCTGGTGTCAGTTAACCAGATCAGCCTGCGCGAAGAATATCACAGGCTGGGAAGAGAAGTGCGATAATTCATTCCGACTCACTTCCCATCGGTTTATTCTGTTTTTTATACCATCTGAATACTGCCAGGAGAGTATTTAGAGTATATTATGGAATCGCAAGCAGGCAGGCTGCCTACAGTAAATATTTTACGTCAACACATGCATGAGTTTCTGACAAGGACGAGCAACGACTCCTGCGTTTTTACAATAAGTATTTAATTAAAATAATTATATTTACCATCTTGATACAATAATATTCATACTCCTTAAATGGTTTTAAGCATAAATCTTCTTCAAAATGTTCTATAAAGTTCTTCAATAATAAATTTATTTGTTACTCAATATATTCTTTTTTTTACAAGTTTCTGAATTCATTAAGTTTCAACACTTAAATATTATATTTGTTTTTTATATAGAATTTAGCTGATTATATAACTGAGAAAGATCAAATAAATAGCTTAAAGTAAATATCCATTAACTGAGCAACTCAGGGGTTTTCAGAGTTTACGCGGCTCCTGCGTGAATAATTTATTTTATAGGGGTCATAATCATTCCTAATCCCATGTAAGTGATCATTTTCAATTATCATTCATGGAAGATTATAATCTCATTAATTTTTTTTTTACTCCCTGTTCAATTAGGGTGATGGACGGGGATACTTTTTATAGGTAGACTCTCGGTTGTAAACACCCATAATACTGGGCAGAATTTATTCCTCTATAAAAGCTTGTCCAGAGCAAAAATGGAAGTCCCACTGACTTGAGAGACTACTAGGTCGTCAATCCCGCCGCCTATATAGCAATTACCATTCTTAGGATTGACTCCTTATTATGTATTATTTATATTCTAGTCTATATAAAGAAGTCTGTAAATAGCTTCCGGCGATTTTAGACTTTATAAACTCCATTATAATAAACTCTAAGATGATTTTAGTTGGGGTTCGGTCGAGGTAGATCCAAAAAACACAAATTAAAAAAATGTATTTTTTTAATGAAGGATTATCTGCCAACGTTTCGGCTTACATTGTAAGCCATCTTCAGGGCTGTAGAAATACAATGTCATGAGAATACAGTAATATTTGAAATTAGTATAATAGAAAATTATAATATAATGTGATATCAAGAGTATGAAAGTAGAAAGCTATGTAAGACAATTAAAAGTTTATGAAAACAATATTGAAAAANGTTTAAATTGAGAAAAATAATTTTTAATTTGCAACATATGTGCAATATATAATTCAATATACAATATAAAACGAATACAATCCTTTCAATACAAAATCCTACTTGACGCAGTTCTCTTCAATGATGTACCCAGTGAATCAAACGTTGAACAATTATTTATAAACCCTAAATTAATATTAAATTTTCCCAAATACTTAACCCAATAAACCCAAAAAACATATTTTCAGCTAGAAGATGATTGGTCACTAAGGCCTGTTTCATGTAATCTCCGCTCAGACCTGCAAGCAGCTGCAAAATTTCTCTTCTTATCGCACTGCCAACAACGCGCTTCCTGGGCCGGGCATTCATTTTTGCTATGGAAAACAGACGAGCCACATCCGATACATCTCTTAGTATTTTAGTATTTTTTGGGGGCGGTGGGGGAGTTTGAAAATGCTTTTTGAGATTAAATATTTTTCGGTCAAAGGTTTTAAATGAGGCCATGTTTGATCTCTATCTAGCGTAAGATTTTAATCTTATTGTATTCCTTCACTTAATTTTACATTAGATGTACAAAAACAATTTGATAGCGTATAAATTCAACGCGCACAGCTCCTTGATCACAACATGAGCTAAGGGCATAAGGATCTGTGATGAATTCATCAAGAAAATCATTAGCACGTCGAATGCAAATAAAGAAGAAGAAGAAGAAATATATTTTTATTCTTGGCCCAAAACAATTGTTTTTTACACAAGATGGATGATATGGTATGTGTACAATAAATACTATACTATTTACACAAGAAAGCAAAAATACCAAATAAATAAAGTTTTATTTATATATTTTAAAGAAATAGATGTAAATTCAGTTTGAAGCCCTAATTAGAATGGTTGTGAGGAATTAGGGCGGCTTGAATGTTGCCTCGAATGGTGTTGCCTCGTCTGAACCGCCGTCTCAATCGCCTCTCTGTAGTGCTAATGGGCGCTATTGATCAAGCCGCGACCGCAAGAATGCGCTAGGCCCCTCGACAAATTAACCAATAATAGCCAAGTCTGTCCCCCCCTACAGCTCTATCTACTGACCGATAGAACCCCTTCCCCTTTATATAGAGTGATTTAATAGGCCCAATTATCGGGGGAATATTGCTTCTTCATTCGCTTCTAAGCCTTATACTCGAGTGCATTCATCCCCATTCCATTTTCTTCTAAGAGCAAACTCGACTTTAGCGCACTCGCTATAGTTAATGAAAGTTTATTGTAGAATTCCATTCTCGTTATTATAAAATATTTTAGCTCATAGAATTGTAATTTTATACTCACTATTTACATTAGATTGGGGTCATAGTTACTGGGCTGGTTGGTTAAGATACTGGGCTCCTGTGCTGAAGATCCCAGGTTAAATGCTCACAGTGCACAGTTGGTTTTTCTTTCTCAGTTTTTCTCTTTTTTATGATCCCGTGTATTCCTGGTGTGCTCCTAGGGAACACCCAGGTCCTGATTGGGGACCATTCTTCATTGAATGGGAATGTATGAGAGAACATTGTCCTGACCACACAAGCCTTCCCTTTGTGCCGCGGGTCGAGAATAAATACATCTTAACCGTTATTATTAGTTAACTCTTATTATTAGAAGAGAGTTATTACCGTGGAGAATAGTAGTAGAAAATTTTTTAGGGTTCGGTAAAGGTTCGTCAATCTTCCGAGCTTAATTGATCTTCCCTTAACATGAAATTCCCTCAACGACTAACAACAACGTCTCTTTCCTGTTATAATTATAAGAAAAAAAAAAGTTTATATAGTTATAATGCAAATCGTTAAGGAATTAATATTCTGATATCGGTGCCTACCAAAGAAGGTAAAAAAAAAAAAAAAAGTGAAACATTAATAAATTTTCTTGTTATTCCATTTTAAAAAAAATTACAAATGATAGAAAATTAGCAACTAAAATTCTAAACAATATATTAAACATCATCGAAGAGTACTAATGTATAAGAGACTTGTTGAAGTTGTCGATAATTCTTAAAATGTGGCTTTTCAACATTTTTAGTGGGCATGCCGTTGCCAAGAAATTCACGTTGGGGTTAATTACATTATATCAACACTAAATATATTAATTCATTAAGCCACTTTGGAAAGTCGAATTTTTATTATTTTTCACTTTATATTTATAAAATCAGTATTTGGTAGATTTACTACAATTGTTTTATGATACAGGTTCTAAAAATTTCTTACTCTCTCTTACTCTAATTGTGTATACATTTAATTTTCAGCATATCGAAACAAGAAAGATATTTCCTTTAAATTTGATAAATTTTACAATAATAACTAATTCTTTATTATTTTTTTTTTTCAAAGAGCTTAAGCAATTTGTTGCTATTTTCACACAGGAGTTTGAAGTAAAAGTTTGTATCCCGATTAGCTCTACAGATCAAATGAGTACCAAGGTGCATTGGTCTATAATTAAGTTGAGCAACTGAACTAATTTGTGATTTACTCCTCATTTTGATTATTGTGCCTAAGACAATCGATCAAGCTACTATAGACCGTATCTACTAGGCTACCCGTGCCCTTAGTACAATTGGTAATAATCTCTTTTAGTAAACATATTTTCACTGAAATTATATCTTGTTTATTAAAAGAATGTAATGATAAAATCATTTCAAAAATGTTTTTAGAAAAAACTATTATGGAATTTATTTTTTCAAGTTATGAGAGGATTTTAGAAGCCGCTCTCTTCCATTTATAGAATTTATCATTTTTTAAAGCATACATTTAAATTCGAAGAGCTTCTAGGAATATATGGCTCCCTAAATCTAAACTATTTGTACTTTTACTTCTCTGGTCTCTGTATTCGTATTTATCATAGTATTTTTTATAAAAAAAAAAAAAACTATGCTTTTAGTCCCCTAAGTTTAAATAAAGTAACACTAACTTTTTTGTATGTTAGCTTACGTAGTTTTAATGCAGAGACGAGGTAAGCCTGAATCCAATGTAATCTTTTTATTTTATTTCATATTGAAATATAACAATGAGGCATGAGAAGCTTATATTAAAATATACATCCCTGTATAACAACAAAAATTTTGAATATTTAATTTTAGATTGTTTTTATATTTTATATTTTACTATGTAATCTAAATGCAAATCTTAAGAACATTCATATTTAAAATGGGAAATTTATGAAGCACACACATGATAGATACAAGAAAATTCCTATTTACTGCTAATGACTGCATTAATATAACTTTGGACTCCATAAGCCAAAACTTTTGCACATATTTGCTTATTTTCTTTAAAAAACGAATTCTGATTTCAACCTGAAATATTAAAATCATGAATATTACATAAAATAAAGATTTGTCATACTTTCCTTCACCGTCATATTAGGCATTAAACATGGATCTTCAAATGTTAAAAAAAAAAAAGAGCTAATTTTGGGACGATCTGACACCTAGCAAAACATTAATGTGGTTAAAAACAATAGATGAATAAAAATTTAAAATGAAAAAACCATTGGTCCTATCTCTACCAGCTTTTTGACAGATTTTAACATAACCAATACATTATATACATTTATATATTTTTTAAATTTTGTGTTTATTGTGGTATTTAATCCCACATACATTTTATACAATACATTCAATAAATAAACTTATTTGGGCTGAGATAGTAAGATTTTTTATTATATTCCTTCGCATTTATTGTATTATATATTTTTGTTCACTTCAGTTTGTAGTACATTAAAGTATCCCCGAATTTTGTTTTCGTTTCACGAATGGCGTATTTGTCTTGATCTAACCTACTGAACTTAGAAAATGATTGCCACCAAAATTTACATAAATATATCTGAACTCAACAGATCTCAATTATTTTTTAAGTTTTTTTTTTATGCAATTTTAGTGATAAAAGATATAATATAAAAGTGATAAAAAGATAAAGGATAATTATTTTAAACGTTACCTTATTAGGGTTTTACTCGTATCCTATAAAAAACGCGGCATATAAACCTAGACAAATGAATAGCTGAGAAAAACAACATAACTATATATTATTATATAGCTTATGCTCTCTTATGAAGTATTCATCTTCCAGCTTCGTATTTTTGCTCGAAAAAAATTACAAATCTTTTTTTACCAAGCATTTTTCACATAGTGAATTTCATTGTGAACTGTCATACGGTGTAATTTTAATACTCACTATGAATCTCTAGATATACCGTCGTCAAAGCAATTTTTTTTTCTCTTATACTGTTTTAAAAACTAATTAGTTAACAATCGCTTGGGTTTGAAATTAGATTCTATGTAGTGATAAACTTAATAATATGTTAAATCGTACAGGTTCTGACCTCAAATTAAGACTTTTCTAGTTCATTAATCTTGGTAATTATTTATATTAATGTAAAATTGTTTAGTAAAATAAACCCTGACTGGGAATAACTTTGATAGCACGGTTTAGAGAGCGTGGGTTCCCATGTTATTATTTTAAGAAATTTGTGTTTAATTTTCTTTGCAATTGTTCAATCGTGAAATTATACATCTGATAATACAAGAATCCATTTTATGTTACAAAAGTAAAAGATGTAGGTACCATTTGCAATTTTTATCAGCCGGAGGATCATTTTCACATTTTTGCTATTTGCCTTTTCACGAGGGATAATACCCCTTCAGCTGAACACATGGAACCCAGTAATTACCATTATCTCTTCAGAGTAAAGAATAAAGATTAACTGAAGCGCCTATGTAATTTCATAATTCAATGCCTTAAGCTGAGGTCATTTACAATAAATAAATGAATAGAAAACATTTCATGTAATAAGTTTACAATTTTTTGTTTAAAGGTATATAAAATATTGGATATTCTCTATCGTTTTTTCTATGCATCTGTTATTTATGTTTTAATTGTTTATTTCGTATAAAGCATATACATAGATTGATTTCTAAGTTTCTACCACCCATTTAACCACTTAGAGTCCAAGAGGGAGGACTATTCACAGATTACCATCCCATTCTAAACATACATGGCTCAGGAAAAGCTTTTATTTATAGATCAAATGATTTAGTGATTGAAACCACAGAGTTAGAATTGTTAGACCCAAACAAACCCCCTGAGCTACCCTGGCCCCTTGTTTTTAATTGTTAATATTGCATTTTTAGAACTTCCATTTTGTTATTTATTATAGCAACTAATTTATATTTATTTGTACATTTTTATAACATATTTCCTTCATAGTGGCCAACTCCATTTATATGCGGGGGAAACCCATATCTATCTATCGAATTAGACTCGGGATTCCCCGCTATATCCATTAATCTACCCTTGTCCGCTCAATTATAATAAAAAAGTGGATAAGTCTGTTCCCGCGGCTACAAATCAGGTTTATCGGGGGAAGGCTTTATCTCAATCTGGGAGTATCCGTGTAGGCACCTTCAGAAGGGCAGCCTTCTTCTATTGTAGGGCTAACGATGCTGGGGGCGTGAGTTGTGGCCTCCTCTTGGGAGTGATGTGTAGCCGGACAGCTGACTAAGACAAAGGACCTTACTTCTAAGGCTGTACTCCTTTAGGTCGCCGCCAACGACAGATTGCACGACTCTTTAACACCCCCTAGCCGCGGCTCTTCTAGTCGGCCAGCCTGATTTCTTATCGGAGATTTTTACATTTCCCCTGCTTTCTGGATATACCTTGCTGATAATGATGGTTAGGTATGTCCAATTCAGCAAGGTTGTTGCAAAAAGTAGAAACCATAAATCGAGGGGTGGAGCTTTCGCCGTCTCTTGGACAGGGAACTTGACTCAACAAACCTTACAATAAGACTGGTATCATTTATTACATTAAGTCACGCACTCATATACTAAGAACTGCTAAAATAAAAATGGTTTAATGATATCATAGTATACTTAAGACTGACGATTAAAAGTATTTACAGTAGAATAATAATAAATATAAAAATAAGATTAAAATATCAAAGAGCTCTTGTCCTAATAATAATTTTNTAAAAGAGCTCTTGTCCTAATAATGTTTTTTTGTTTCAATAATATAACTGTATAATAAAATGAATTATAAAATTTAAAAAAAAAATATCTATCTTACGTAACATTAAATTGTCTACGACAATGATAGACAATAGTAATTGAGGCAATAATGACCCTCAGTGGTTGCCATGCCTTTAATAGAAAAAAAAGATAAATAAATAAATAAAAATAAAAACCAAAGAATTTAATTACGTTTACTAATTGTGTTTACAGCCATATCATATGAAAATGTGATTTATCATGAAGTTAGACATCATGATCAATTACAAGTATTTACGACAAAATTTCCGTACATTTGAGACTACTATTTTAATATCGATCGTTGAATCACTTATATACCCTCTTATCGCAATAATTTTGATCTCAAGTTTGTTTCTTTATATTCGTTTTCAGGGACTACTGAGAGAGACTTGAAGATCAACATTCTTGATTCTTGCTGTATAATATATGCAGTGAATAACTATAATACAAAAGCGCATAAGTGTTCGTTTAACCGTTCTTTTGATTTTTTTATTTATTTATTTATTTATTTTTTTTTGTGGTGCAAAGAAATAAACCATTTTTTGTTTAGAGCTTGTTGCAGATATTTCTATACATATAAATAGTAGACAATATTTAGTACAGAAATCTTATTACTAATACTAATTTAACTAATACTATTCTTACTTTATGTCTTATAAATTACTAGAAATCCTTTTAACATAAAATAATTATAAATAAAATATCTAAAATTAAGGTTATATGAAAACTAAATGAAAGAAATATTTGATTATTCACGAAATGTCCAAAAACAAGAAAAAGTGCGGGTTATAAAGGGAATTACCAGAAAGGTAAATTTTAATAAATATGCTTCACAGGTTCCATGATGAAGATTTCACTTTTCTTAAGCATTAACTTTATGAAAGACGCTTACCAGTACCATTACGCGATTTTTAAAAATTTCAAAGGAACTTCGCTGATCCTATATTCAAGAAGCTAAAATATGATACCTTCAAAATATGTATTTTCAAAGTATAGAAACTAACTTTGGTATTAGAATATGCAAGCCCTCAAAGGAATTCCTTTTTGGTTGGTATCAGATGAGGGAAAGGTGGTCGGAGGGTTTAAAGAGTGACCAAACTTTATAATCGTAATATTTTTCCAATGATTTGAGATTTGGAAAAGTATATGAAACATAACAAGTGTAAAACATTTTTCCGAAAAACGCAACATGGAGATTTTTTTTTATTTATTAAGAAGTTGTTTGTAAAGAAAGGAAGGGAGCCTAAAGATAAGAGGCAAAACATTTAGCATATTTTTCTCTACGGCTTGTAAATTAAATTTCCACACTTGCTTTTATTTATATACATCTTTGGAAAACATGAGAAAATTCGCATATCCTGCGCATTGAAGCTATTTATGTTCTCTATTGTACAAACTTGATTCAAAGTTCATTATTGTAATATATTTTTCCATTAATTATTGTGCTCTAGCCCTTCTCTGGTTAAGGTAAATTTGAACCTTTACAAAGTTGATTCGTTGCTTTCGTTATAGAAGCTTTATGATATCACACACACTTGTCAAGAAATCCTGCAGTCAAATGCCATAATCAGTGAGGCTCGACATAATGTTGTAGAAGGGATATTACATCAGCAGGTTTTAGTCGAGCTATCCGAATACGTACAGTATAGGTGAGAGCAGCTGATGCTATTTAGGTTGTCCTAGCAGTCGTCATGGAGTAAGGTGCCTAAGGTCCAAGGTGGAAATGTGGTCCGTCTACAGAGAACTTTTGTCTAAGTGACAGCTGAAGTGTGCATGCGCGTGGCATTGCAAGTTACTCAGTGTGCGTGAGTGAGTAATATCAATAACTCTCCGATGGGCTACTGAAGATCAAACGTTAATGACGTTACCAGAGGTCGGAGTGCATTAGGGGTCGGACGTGCGGGAAATATCACTCCGAAAGTTGAAATAGAATCGAGGACTTTGTTGAAGTCCCCACAGGCTGAGATGTATGTGGGCAGAATGTCAGATAAGATGACACTCGCTCTTCTCATGGTTCGATTTCAACTTTATCTACTATGCCACTTCTCAAATAAAAGAATTCAATTTGCCTTAAGAATCTGTATAACTTATTTTTACATTTACAAATTTTTCAACTTTTTAAAAATCAAGATTTAATAAATTAATTAAGGAAATATAAAAATAATTTATCAAAAGGAGAGTTTGTTGACCGTAGATATTATTCTAAGATGATTTTAGTTGGGGTTCGGTTGAGGTAGATCCAAAAAAATACAATTAAAAAAAATTTATTTTTTTAATAAAGGATTATCTGCCAACGTTTCGGCTTACATTCTAAGCCATCTTCAGGGCTATCATGAAGATGAGAGAGGACGTCCTGTCCCTAAGTTCACATTTCCATGACTCTCAGTCAAGTTGGCAGATAATCCTTTATTAAAAAATACATTTTTTTTAATTTGTGTTTTTGGATCTACCTTGACCGAACCCCAACTAAAATCATCTTAGAAAAATTAATTATTTTCACTTACTTTCCTTTTTCAGAAATCTATTCTTTTCAGATTTTTATGTTTAAGAAATTAATAGTAAGTAATAAAAGGGACGAACTTCAACCTCAACAGCATTTCATTAAAACCGTAATTTTTAATATATGTTTCAAGTTTAGCCTTGTACAAACAATAATTTAAGCTCATATATCCTCTTTAGTAATTTAAAATTCAGGTTTACTTCTACTCTTCATATTCTTGTTTCCTATTTAGCATCTTAAATTAACATTTTTTTATATAAACATTTTAAATTCAATTATTTGTGACATTCGACAAATTTGGCCATTTTTTTATCCCCTGCACTTCAAGTTTCTTCTAAAACTACATTATAGTTTTGCAGGATTTTTCCGTAGACGAACTAATTCTTTTGATTCTTATTTCTATATTCCTAGTTTCGTCGCAAAGAACGTCTATTTTTTTTCTTATTTATTTCTTACATACGTTTTCAGTAGTATTTACCTAATTTAAACGAATGAATTTCGCCGAGTCGTTCATTGGCAAGGCTGTTGGAAGTGGAGAACCATCAGCGCTTGCTTGGCCTGACGGCGAAGCTGAAGTAACTTTCCCATGAATATACATCAGATGTGACCCCATGGCTGTTGCATGCAGCTAATGATTCCAGGTTGCATAATCGCACAACTCCATATGCACCGATGCTCCACTCCACATCACCTGTGACTTCTCTATTCCTAACCTCTCAAAAAATAACATATTTGTGCATAAAAAAAAAAAACCAAAAAAACAACTTGTTGAATCAGAAGTCTGAAAGAGAAATTTCATGTCATTCTTTCTGCTGTCTATACATCTGAGCAAAAACCTAAAAACGGTTCAAGATTATAGATGGCAAACCACCATAATTAATTAGTGCTCGTATTATAAAAAAAAGTGGGGTTAGAAATAATGATTTAATAAAATATATTTGGAAAACTGAGTCCATTAATTTAAATATATAATATACAAATAAGGAAAATAAATTTGGATAGTTAGCACAAATTTCGTCACCCGGGAGCTGAGCACTCCAAGCAAATTTCCCTTAATTATTATTATTATTACATATTCAAGGCAAATATTAAAAAGAGTAAATGAAGAAATTTAATTATAAAGCCATAAAGAGCAACGAATTTAAAATATATGTACACAAAGTATGTCATAGAATGGTCGGGTGAAGCATAAATATAAAATAAAACAGACAGAATTTTTTTCCTTAATATACATTTTTTTGGAAAAATGTAATATAACATAATGATTAGAAAATTAAATTTACACATATCACATTCTTTAGCCTTTTTTGTAACTTTAATATTGAATATACAACGATAATAAATTTGTGTCTTCATCTAAACCACTTATTCTACTTCTTAATTACTGTAAAAATAATAAGAAACATAAACGTTAAAAATTACATATTAGATTTAAAACTTTGGCTTCCAATTGCTTCCCAAAACTCTAAATCCAATGTTTTAGGAAAGGACGTTTGTATACTGAATTTGGTTTCATTATTTCAAAAATTTCAGACGCTTAAGTGCTTACAGACACACACATACACACACACACATATACATATTTATATATAAATTTGAACAGATCATATTATTCTTGGTCATGAAAAGAACGTGAAAAGCTTGCTTGATACCTCTGTGGAAAGTACTTGATGCGTACTTACTAACTTCAGTAATAGTAAAATGATTGGGTCGTCTCGGACTGCCTCGGTCTGTCTGCCGATTCACTTGCTTTGGTCAACAGGACTCTAAGCCATCAAGTTCTATAGTCAATGTTGCGAGAGATAGACAGGTAATAAATAACGTGTAAATATTGGCAGTTCAAAAGCTTATTCAGAGTTCTTGCTTCTATAGAATGGTGGAGTGGTGAGGGTGGGAGGGGAGGGGGGGTAAAAAAGCAATATCCATTTTGTGAGAGAGTGAGTGCTTCTCCAAGACTTGGGAGCCCAAAGCCCACCTCGTAAATATCTGAAATACATTAGGCTACAGCTAAATAGATTGCGTTATTAGTCTTAAGCTCGTTATTCTCTCTCCTCCGAAAAAAATTTATTATGTTTTAAGAGTTATTTTTGGAATGTTCTAAAATATTTCAGTAAGCAAGCATATATTGAGTCACATAGTTCCAATTGCAAAAGCTAAGAAAAACGTCCAAGTAATAAATATATTTTATTACTTCATTACAAAAAATAAATATTTCCGTAAATTAGTTATCTGTACATAATTATACTTACTTTAAATTAGTTATAAACTAGTTTGATGCCAGAAATCGTAGATCACTTTTTTAAAACTGGCCATATTTAATTTATTTTCCTCAGATTTACGAATGTCAGCTTTAAATAAAATCGAACAAAGTATTTCTTAATCATTTGTTGAAACTAATTTTCTAATCAGTTTTGATCGCTATGTAGTTCATTCGATAGTCTTTCGAATAAGAAATAATAGCATTTCAAGATTAAAAGAATAAGACTTATTCGATTGTTTTTAAATTAGTTTTCAAAATATGAAAAAAGATATCACAGATTTAGTCATAGCTCAAAAACTAAAGCTTAATTAATATCTAATTTTAAGTTTGACTCTGTGTTTTGTGCAACAACCAAAAAATAAGGACATTATAAGCTAACGAGAAACATTATAAGTATTTTTCCAATGGGATTCTTACAGAGTATCTCTGAGCACATTAGAGATTAATGTTCCTAATTATTGTAAGAGCTGGTTAATCATTTAATCGATAAATGGCTCTTGCCCAATCCTAGGCCCCATTAGGAAATTAAGCCTATCATTGCTAAGATTGGTGCCAACCCTTGGTAAAGGCAGTTTGATACAGAGATATCATGAAATTTTTAACTTTAAGTTGTACATTGAATTATTTTTTAAATTGTGTTTTATGCATTGAATCAAAAAGAATTTCCCAAAATATTTTCAGCTGACAAAAAAAAATTCAAAATCATTATAATTTACAAACCGCTGTAGTTGTACATATTGTGCCAGCGGGGACGAAGGTGATACCACAGAGGGTAATTCGTAGCAGAAAGATTTTTATCGGCTTTCAAATTGAAAAAAAAAATTTTTTACCCATTTTTTCTGTGTTTTTTTTTTACATTACGGATACCTATCCTGTTCCCACATGTCTAATTACAATAGCGGTTAATGCCCCTTGCTGGGTACTGGCTTTTTGTTCCTGAGAACAATTAATGGACTTTTGGATTTCTTTTCTTTCTGTCGATTAAGATAATTCTACTTTGCATCCAATATGTAAAAAAGAAGCCGTTTACATATTATCAATGTCAAAAATAAATTATCATTCTGTTATAATTAACGGTAAATTCAATAACCTAACCTTCAGTTCATCATGGCAATTTAACATAGATAAATCCTGCTGATTCTTATTGGTTTATGTAAGTTATATATATATATANGTACTTATACTTGATACTTGATATGGCTTTATATGTTTGCCTACAGGCCATAGATCTGCCACTTTTCTACTGATATTTGGCATGTAGCTCTTAAATGAAAATCAAATCGGGCCAAAATATGTGGATGAATACCATAAATGAAGCGTTTTAGAGCAATGAAGCGTAAAAAATACTTTTTTTTTTTTTGTTGGAAGAATAGTTGTTTTGAGATTTAGATAGCGAAATTTAATTATGTAGAATGAAGATAAATCGAGGCCTAATATTTCACAGCCATACGTATTTGATTTCAATATACACGTTATGTTGTTTATAAGCCAAATTAGTTATTTTACTTCCTGAAATTTGGAATGCCGCATAAAAGTGTTAAAAGAAAAGCTAAATTCAGTATTGAGTGATGTCGGAAGAATTGGAAGCGGGATTAATGTCAATAATTGTAATTGTAATTATTGTAAATAATTGGAATAATTATAATGTCAAGTGAGAGTAAAAACTCTGAAGGGGACCTAATATTAAATTTAGATTAGTCAAACTGAGCACATATTCTTTTATTAATAAATGTATTTTTTACTAAACATTTTCCATTTCCACTGAAATAAAAAATTTTTACTATCTGCGAGATTCAGGAATTCGCTCAGTTCACGCAGTCCCTGCATTATTTGGTTTTTAATTTAGTATTTCTCTTAATTAATTTTAGTAAGCTGTAATTTATAATAGTATTAATGAGCTAAAAATTATTACCTAATGGCAATATGTATGTTAAATATATATCCAAAATTTATTGTTTAAATAGTGAGAATTACATTTATTTGAATACTTGTTGCAGTAGAATAGGAGCATGGTGGTTAAGATACTTGACTCATTAGCCAGAGGTTCTACGTTCAATGCTCGCAGCGCACAGCAAGTTTTATTTATTTCTATGCTTCTGTTTGCAATGACCTCGAGGATTCTTCTTTCTTTATTGAATAAGGAAAAAAAGTCAGGCCGCCAGAACGTTATGTTGACCACATGCCTCCTCAAGTGGGTAGAGAATAAATACATCCTTTACATGTGTTTCTCCCTTGGGCCTATATGGTCTATTGCATGACAGATTGTTGTTATTCTTGCAATGAGAGAAGTTCATTTCTATTTCATTTTCAACTCAAATTTATAATATTTGTTCCTAATTATGTTCATTTTTCTCTTACGCTGGATTCGCTTTACTGTTTAGTAACAATCCAAGCCAGCTGGACAGCTTTACTGTTATTTGGGCCAGGTCTTTTTCATTAATTATTTTCCTGAACTCTTCAAGTAGAAAAAATTTAATGTATCAATGTAGTATATCCATATAATAATTAACCTATGTCTTACTATTGCACGTATCATTATTTATAAATATTTGAAATGGGTCTAAAAACGAAGATACAAGTTTCACGTTTCTTTCTTTAAGAAACGAGAGACTGAAAGCACCAGAAATAAGTCTGCAACTATTTCTGTTCCAAGTAAGAAATGTTGCAGTATGTGTAGAGAAACTTCAGACCTTCTTATGTCACCTTCTCCCGAAAAGTTTCTTACTTGTCAAAAACTTCTTTTGTTCTGTTTTTAGTCATTGATACATAGCTCTCCAAAAGGAGATGGAAAATGTACAAATTGCTGAAGTATAAATTTAAAAGAAAACAGATACAGATATGTTAAGAATTGGAACGTTTGCATGTATATATNAACATAATATTTTAGAATTAATTCTCATTAATTCCTTCGGAAAATTTATAATCCAACATACCGGAAATTTGGTCTAAACACTTCGGAGGCATGAACAGTTTTCCTTTTTTTATCGTATTTAGAATTTAATTTTAATTATGTTTGAATACCATTACAAATCTTTATATGTTTTAGATGTGTTATAGACTGTTTAAATATCACGAAATATGGCAATATATTGCCATATTAGTAATTGAGTGGAGAAAAATGTTCTCTTTACATGAAATCATATATTTTCTCACATATCGGCTATTGGCTAATAAATCTTCATTGCTTTAAACACCTACAACATAACAAAAAATCTATTTTCCCAACATTGCACAAATAATTTAATGGTTTCTTGCAATCCTGATAGTAGATTGCCAACTGGTTAAATAATCCAAAACCAATTGATTAGTGAAGTTCATTCTCAATTATATAAATAATAGATATAAAAACACATAAAATTACTCCGATTCCGTTTTGACTCTTAATTTCTGAATAACTCGAATTAATGAATCCTTTGTAAACTCTGAATATGGTTTTATAAACCCGAAAATAAGTTAGCCATAATAAAAAAATTAGAGTTTAACGAATATCAGTCCATATATTTAAAGAAAATTACTTCACTCACACTTTTAAATGTGTTATAATACTAATTAATAATAGCATAATTATGCTGAATAATTTTGAAAAGCTAAATATTTTGAGCTGTAATTTACTAGAAAATGTCCCCCAAAATGTCATATACCCCACATAATAAAAATAATTTGTTGGGGCCAGCGATTGCCATTAATTGAAAACAAAATTGGAAATAGGGCAAAGCTTTTTTCAATGATATTTTTTCAAAGATAATATATGAAAAGCTTGAATAACACTTAAATTATTAGATAATTTTAGTTGGAGTTAGGTGAAGGTAGATCCAAAAAAAATAAAAATTTAAACAAAAGAGTATTTTTTCGATGACGTGAGAGGACGTCGTTCACAGCATGACTTTCTTGACCGAACCCCAACTAAAATCACTTAATATTGATCTACGGTCAAAAAAAAAACTCTCCTTTTGAACAGTCATGGAACTGTGAACTTAGGGACAGGACATCCTCTCTCGTCTTCATGATAGCCCTGAAGATGGCTTACAATGTAAGCCGAAACGTTGGTGGATCATCTTTTTAAAGAAATAAAACACTTTTGTTTAAATTTGTATTTTTTTGGATCTACCTTGACCGAACCCCAACTAAAATCATCTAATAATAATATCTACGGTCGAAAAAACTCTCCTTTTGAACTTACAAAATAAGTTTTCCTTAATCTCAAAGTTTATAAAAAGTTTTAATGTCAAATCTATTTTTATTCTTTACTATTTTGTAATTGCTAGGCAAGAATATGTTTACCAAGTTTGTGCAATAATCTTTTGTCAAATAGGTTATAAGCTTTTTAAGAAACGAGTTATTGCAGAATTTAGACATTCAAAACCTCGTTTCCTTCGACTTCTGAGATCCTATACATTCCCATTGGAAAATACTAGGCACTTTCGGTGCTTGCATTTTAAGAGCATGCTAGGGGAAGTAAAAGTAATAGGCATGGATGTAATAGCTCATGAAACTGAAAAGTTTCCCCATACAATGGGCGTAAAGGGAACAGTCAGGATTGTGTTGATAAAGAGAGTTGGATTTGTGTTGCTGGCGAGACGGGGGAGTGGTTGTTGACTGGGGGGGGAGCGGAATGGCGCTCGTTATGTTGATGGCGGCAAATGCCGTGTCAATAACCAATCAGGTAGGAGCTGTTGACTTCCAAGAGCGCCGCTTCTTTCTTCAGCAGGGGGACTCGGCGGGGATATTAGGCCGAACGCCCTTTGTGCAAGGCGTGATGACAATCGCTCGTCTTCTATGGGCAAATCAGTGCTTTTTTACTAATAAAAGTCCCATCGGAAGGACGAATAGGAGTTTGGATTCCCAGAAATTTCAGGTGCTGAACTAAGAGCTTATTCGATTTAGCTGGCGTAATGTTTATTATAGAACAATGTTCCAGAATTTGTTTATTAGTTAAATATATGTGCAATAAGTGTAAAGAGGATTACATAAGATAAGTGGAAAGATTTTGACCTGGATCCCATGTTCATGACTGGTTCATCACTCATGAACATGGGATCAAGGCGTCACTATGTCCCTTCTCGCCTTCACGGTAACTGGCTTACAATGTAAGCCGAAAACCGATAATTAGAAATTACATATTTTTTTAATTGTATTTTTTTTATCTACCTTGATCGAATCCCAATATGAAATCTACTCATAAGATGTAAAGTTCACTTACTAATATTCATCAACAACCAGAAGCTTTGTCACGTAGCACAGTTCCTATGTGTATATAGTAAATGCCAATATAAGAGTTTATCCGCAATGTGTGATTGGACGCTGATTCTCATTGAGCCGAAATTCGCCAGATATGTTACAGGATCCTGTCGTTAGTAATTATAGACAGCCGTGTGGGATTACTTTTGGAATGACGTCAACTTTGGTTTAACCAAACAAATTACTATTTACTGACAAGTACTCGAAAGTACCTGTAAAAGGACACAGTTTGTTTATACTGCAGTCATGAAATTTACTTAATAATTTATTAATTACTTCAAGTTGCCAATCGGAGTTGAGATGAGTTAGAATTCTTGTGTGGCCAAATATATAACTATGATTATTTTGGTCATTTAAAACAATAAAAATTAAAGTTAATTTTAAAACTGATGCTCAAGAACAATAGTAGTTATTGACTGCCTTATTTAACAATTTTTTAAAGAAGTATTTAATGGACACTATAACGTTTCACTTATTCATTGAAGGTCGTTAAAGATTTTACCTCCACTATTATCCAAAAAAAATTTTAACCAGAAAATAAAAACACATTGTTGAACATGAATTGTTAAAACATTTTTAGAAATCGATCAAGAATGAATTAGTTTGAAACTATTGAAACGATCTAACGATGCCAGAAAATTTTTAAGCGATTGAGCAAAGTTTAGTTCAATTATTCATTAGCATTATTGAAAAGTAAAAAAAGAGATAATTATTCTAATTTATTTTTGTGCAGTAGGAGGAATTAAAAAAAAATTAAATAATTCAAGAAAATAAAAGACAAAGCAATGTAATTGCAAAAAGAGCTAAAATCCTGGTAACTATAAAAGGATTTCCATAAACTAATACTTCCTATCTTACAATATTTGGTTGCCATGAGTTTCAAAAAACCAATCTGACTGGTCATAATCCTTCAGATCGACTTTTAAGGAGTGATAAATCTGCAAAAGTATTTCTTCACAATTCAATGTTATGGTCATTCTCCACAGTATAGCTTATACGTTCATTTCTTTAAAATGGAAAGGAAAACTAGCCATAGAATAAAGAAAGTTTTTTTGCTTTTTTTTTCAATTAACAAAGTAGAAGAGTGGTGTCAATGATCACCTTCTCCCCTCTTGCGATTGTCAATTTATTACTTTTTTAGTTCATCCTAATGAAATTACAAAATGTTTTTACGTTAACAGAAATGTAGTAAACAGATATAAGTTGAATAAAAAAATTAACAAAGTTATGCCCTACTGAGTAACAGAGTAAGCTATTGCCTCGGCTTACTGTGGCAGTCGGAGTAGTACTAGTCATTCTGAACGGCTTACATTTTCTTTTTAGCGTTAGATTCCATTTCAAGCACCTATGGTCTTGGAGGAAGGGGGTATCGTCAGATTGCCATCCCATTCTAAACATCCATAGCCCAGGTCAAGTTTTATTTATCGATAAAAGATTGGCCAAGGCGGGATTAGAACCCGCAGCGTCAGGACTGCAAGACCCGGGCGGGTCCCCTGAGCTAACTTGACTTCTGAACGGCTTAAAATTGGAAAAATAATTAAGAAAAATCCAATTCATGCGGTTTACTAACGATTCATAAACGTTTAGTAATTTTAGTAATAGCATTGCCCCTAACTTTATGAGCATTTAGAGGGGTTTTTTTTCAGATAAAGATTGCACGCTCACAGCCGACAGGCTAAAATAGGTCTAGGATTCCTAGGAACTAAAAGGAATATTTTAGCAAGGCCGGACTACATTTATCTTCCTCGAAGTGGCTACGGGAGAATCGATATACATGTATTAATACATCGCAGGGGTTCCGATTGGGATAGCACACGAACCGGCCCGGAGAGAGAAATAAGGCGGGCCTTATTGGGCTTAAACACGCAAGGCATATTTTATTTATTGCCTATATACGGTCTTCTCAGATTGCTCTTCAAACTCTCCGAGCAATTCCTTCAATGTGTGTCTGTGTATACTTCTATGTAATCTTAGTCTCTTCAATATCTTTGTAAGACCCCTAAATAAGCTTATCTCTTTAGAATCGTGTATATTCTTAGATCTCTGTCGGCAAGAGCAGTAGTCAGAAAATGTTTTGTGAGCAGGGTGAGTGTTTTGTGGTATTACCATGTATCTGTCTAAGCAGAATAACTAATGAGCTCAAAAACTCCACACTGAATAATTGGTAAAGAGAAAGTTTCTCCGAATGTGCGCTTTAATTTTTCATTTGTTACTGTGACATCCTTTAGTTAAATAATAAATTAAAAATAATGAATGAAATAAACTAAATAAACATATCCATACCATATATATATATATATATATATATATATTTAGTAATCAAGAACATGAGCGGATAGAGAGTGCAGTGCACACACAAAAAGAAAATATCACAAGGAGCAAAATTTTCAGGGATCCCTTGCCCTTTGTCAGTAAGGAGTGAAGAGAGACTTGCTAGTCTTGNATGAAGCTATTAAGAAAAAAAAAGTAAAAATAATTCATAATAAAATTATAAGTAATATTTTCTAAGCAATAAAATACTAAAGGTGAGAGTGAGAAAGAACGGGACATAGCTGAGAAATCTCTGAGCACGGAAAGGCAATTTGTTGTTGAAATTTTCTCAATTTATCCCGTATAATACCTCAATCATTCAAGTTTTAAACTAAAAAAGTTTTCCCCCTTTATCTCCTTGTTCAATTAACGGAGATTTCTATTACCCCTAAGCTTAAGTACACAAGATAAATGAAGGTTCTAAGTGCTTTTAGTGATCAATAAGCTATGAAATACCTTATATATGTATATAATTGAATACTAATTATGAAACTTTTTTAATAAAGAGTGAAATTGATTTGAAATTTTTCTTTGTCGTATCCAATTTGACCTGATAAATTGGTTCGCATACCGTGAGAATTCAAAATGAATAAAAAATAAGAAATATATTGCGCCGGAGCAGCTTGACAAAGCAGATTTCTTAAGTATGCTATTGGGAGCGCCGAGGTAGCTCAGGGGATCCGTACGGGTCTCGCAATCCTGACGCTGCGGGTTCAAATCCCGCACAGGTCAATCTTTTATTTATAATATAGAAGCTTGTCCTGAGCGATGGGTGTTTAGAATATGGTAGCAACCTGTAGATAGCCCCTCCCTCCAATAACCCTAAGTGGTTTCAAGGGAGGCTAACACAGCAAAAAAAAAAAAAAAATAAAAAAAACGTATTTCATTACTTGTTATCTTACTTTATTAATTTACTTAGTATTTACATGGGTATCTTACATGTAAATATAGCTTATACGTTAAAAGGTAAGCTCAATCTTGGCTGACCAAAAAAAAAAAAGAAGTAGTGTGGAGGGACACCTAATATTTCTGGATATATTGTCAAATATATTTGAAATAATATATTTAAGAATATTGCTAATATATATTTAGCTTATTAATTTATTGAAAACTATTATTAGTAAATAAAGAAAAAATTAGTTCTCTAACGAGGAAAGTCGGATTTAATGCAGGTGATTAAAAAATGTTAGCCGCTCAGATGGATGAGGTCCGTCAGTCAACTAGTCAACATCTCTTATAGGGAGTAAAGTTCAACAGAAAATCCTAAGTCCTCCGTAAAACAGAGGGATTTGCATCAGATAGATTTGATTGCTTCTCTGAAACTACCTTCTGAGGTAACCGAATATGTGTATGATTGTGCTTAAGGCAGTTATTGGTTTCTGAGGTCTCAAATGTTCAATCCCATCAAATGTACAAAGCAAACCAAGAATTCATTATAGGAGAATATATATATTAGTGGTTGTAGCATTGGACTCCTGAATCAATTGTCCTCTTTTGAATACTCACAATTTAGAAGTAGTTTTTATTTCCCTTCATAATGACCATGGGGATTACTGTCTACTCCAAGGAATACACAGACCTAATTGAGCACCATTATTTATTAAAAAAAGAAAAACTAAAACTAAACTGTACACATTCTAATGATGTAAAGGCAGGTTGATACATGTGTTTTATTTTAAATAAAAGAAAATAATTAAAAATGTTATAGATGTAAAAAGCAAGTTAAACAACAAATTATTTCCTTTAGTTGTATTGTATATCTGCATAATTTAGTTGAGCTGTATAATTGTCTAATAATTTTTTTACGTAGTTTAATATGCTATTAACGAAAAATCATCTTTTTTTACGTATTTAATTATTGCTTTGAACTTCCGCCATTGAGTTTATATTTTACATAATTCCGATAAAATGAAGCTATTAAGATCGTATAGCAATAATATAAATTTTTCAAAATTTTTGCATTGTGTTCTCTTACAAACTAGTCCTCAAAATATTTGAGTAGTACACATGAGTGTGTGCGTCTGTCAACAAACTACAGGCTTTGGTTTTAAGTTTTTCCGAAGTTAAAACGATTTATAATTTTCTAATGTTTAACGAAACTTTAAGTTCGTACTCGAGCGAAATTTGGCAAATATGAATGGTTAATTATCTGAAATTTTAAATTGAAAAAAAATCCATGATCCGAAAATCCAAAAATTAAAGAAAAAAAAAAGACTGAGCTCGTTTTTAACCTAGCCTTATTTGAACGCCATAGGTTACTACCTGATATGTCAAGTGCGAGTGCAATTGATGCCGCTATAGTGGGTGTTGTATTCAGTTTGGTGCAATGAAACTCAAAACAGATTTACAAAATACATATTCTATAGAGTGGGGGTAGTGTATGGGGGGGAAAGTTCGAATACAGATATCCCCGAGCTGGGGTTCTGAGAAATTCGCTTAGTAAACGCAACTCCTTATTTTTCCCCTCCTCAGTGAAGGAGGGACTGTGAAGATAACTCTAGCAGCTTGGGGTTTCCTCTGAGACTGAGTTCCCGAGAGATCAACTTGAGGAATCTCTCTGAATATTAGCCGAGCAAGCTTATATCGTATTCAGCAGGCAAACCTTCACCTATACGCAACCTGAATACCATGAATAATATACCTATGTTACAGCTACTATGATTTTTTTTCTTTTTTTTTTTTTTTTTTTTTTGTAAAATTTTTCCCAACAACCATATTTTCTGAGTGCCTTGAATGTATGCAGGGATGACAACACTTATGGTACATATTTTTTTTTTTCATACCCACATTGATATATGAAGTTCAATCGACATCCTGATCGAAAAAAATTTTAAATACAAGTGATATTAAATTCTTCAAACAAGTATTCATTCCTTATATATTCCAATAGACTTTAATTATTAATATCAGGGACCCAATAGAAGAAGTATCTGTTTGGAGAGAAAAAATTGTCAGTAAGATTTTTTTTTTCCAAACTGATACTAATCATTGAGGAATCAGTATATTAGTTAATTATAATTAGAATTATAAGAATATGGAGTTGTGTCTATCAATAGAAATATTTTTTCGCAACAAGAAAACCAAAACAAACTGGTTTAAGGGGACAGAGAAAGACCTTGCTTTGGAATGAATGCAAAGATAAAATGAAGAGGTTCTAGATGAGAGACAAGGCCAAAGGACAGTATAACGAAGGAGAGAGAAGAGAGAGAGAGAGATTTCAAAGGATGAAGAAGTACTGCAGGACTAGTAAACTAGACTCTCTGAACACTGATTGATCTATCGCACACTAAAGTGTCATAAAAATAGAATATATGTATGTTCACGTAGGCTTCGACTGTCGTCAGATGTATTTACCGTTTCTTCTTCCGGGTTGGACCGTGCCAAGTTTATGATAGTTGCCGAGCTTTCGTACATCACATTAAATCTCTCTTTTACAGCTCTCATTCTCTACTCAGCCCTGAAGAAGCCATCATATGATGTGCGAAAGCTCGGCAACTATCATAAACTTGACACGGTCCAACCCGGAAAAAGAAACGGTAAATATATATATATACATCATACGACTATTAGTTAATACACATATGTATGTTGAACACCATTTATGTATACGTATATATTGGAATTAATTGGTTCTCTTTGTAAAATATCTTGCTTTTAGAAAAATAAATAAACACATCTGACGGATGTGTTTATTTACGTTCTACGGAGAAATAGGAAAAATGCTTATGTCACAGTCGTCTGTCACACTAAATATGAGTATTGTACCTGAAGCGGTCATTGCTCAATGGGAAAGCTCCGTAATTACTACTCGGCTGTCAATGCTCCCTTTGATAGTGTAATTTAATTCATTTCTAGTTCTCTTTCTTCGTTGTCCTTCGGAACCCATTTTCCCCCGATTTCCGCAGGTCCTCCGGTAAGTAAATCAGAGTCCTCGGCGATCTATTGTGAAACAGCCCCTCGGGGGGAAGGCTAAACCGGGTTGTATTTCTTCCCCGAAGTAATGCCAGTGACGAGGGACCGGGAGAAGCGGCCATTGTGGTAAGTGGAGGTGACAAACGACAGGTTCCAAGGCTCTGGGGCGCTTTGTAGAGACCCCGCCACTAGAAATGGAGGCCCCTCGCTCTCTCCGCGGTAAATCCCATAAAAACACCTACACCGACCACAAGCTCTTCACTGCTATACATTGGATTCTCCCCGTTCTTTCTCGAAAGAGTAGGATAATTATTATTTGGTATGTGGTGTATTATGGCTAGTTCAGAAATTCCCTCCCTGAAGTTGTATACTGTAATTTTAGTGACTAAGGCAAGAAGAACAGTGCAGTCACAAGTCGAAATAGCAAAGAGAACAAATAAATAAAAAATACATTAGAAGATTAGATCAGATTAGAAAACAACAGGATATGGAAGGGGGTGTGCTGTCAATATATCAACTCGCAAAGTTAGACAGCATTGAAGTCTTTTTAAACCAATCTTTTTTTTCTTCTCGTGAGCGTCGTTAATATTTCGAATTATTCCGTTTGAAAATTGGAAATGTCCTATTTTTTATTAGTTAAAAATAAGGAAAGCTTTAAGAAAATAATAAAGTATTCATAAGGACTATTTACATTTTTTTTTAATTCCTATACTATTTTTTTAATATTTATTAGGAAAATAATACACTAGATGTGTTCTATTAAGTTAAAATATTTTCTTTGAATTATTTGAGATCTTTCAGATTACTGGCAATTTATGTCTGTGACAGGTCCCAGGTTAAGTACTTACAGGACACAGTTGTTGTTTAATCATTCTGTTCTTCTGTTTGCAATGCCCCAGATGCTGGGTAATCCACTGCCCTAATTGAATATCATTCAGATATTAAAGGAGAAAATCGAGGTTGCTAGAATAGTGTGCTTACCACACACCTTCACAAGTATTCTGTTGAGCGAGAATAAACTCTCTCTTAACATGAATGCTCGTCTTGCCTTCTCTGGTCTGTTGAAGGACTAGTATCTTAGTCTGGCTATATGACATTGTGAATTTTACCCGTTGAAGTCCATCGCTAGGCTTGTTTCTCGTAGCAGTTGTTGCTTTAAATAACTAATCGGTCAAAACTTACGTTTCTTTGACTATTGAGAAAATATTCAAATTAATATTTCAAAAAAGATACAACCGGATGATTCATCGTGATACATCACACCTGTTTCCCGAACAACTGAGCAGCTCAATAACAAGATGAGTCTCGAATGACTGATCATTGAGCATAATGTATCTACGATATCGCCAAATGATGCGCAGATTTCGACCTTCAAGATTGACTAAATAACAACAAAGGTTTATTTAAAATTTTCTACGCAAATATGAAATAAAATTTATTTTTCATTTGGTTAAATATAAGAGGTTTGAGATATTATTAAGTTCCTTTAATTTCTGGGATTTCAAAAGAACTAATAAGGAAATGGAATATTCTAATTTCACTTCAGCGATGAATACACGTAGAATGTGTTGTATCTAATATTGAAGATGCCAACATGTTGTACTCGAAGTTTGCAGGTGAAAGACACAATGGTGAAACTTCCACTGAAATGATCACCACTAATGAATGGGAAGGCCTCAGAACCCTCACCTACTTAGATCTTTTGTGACAAGGAAAATAAATCATACCTGAGGTTAATATCACCCACACCCTCTAACACAAAAAGCAGCACATCTTAGTTAAGTTTCTAGATTATCCTCCAACTTGACAGCCACCATACATATATATATATATATATATATATATATATAT
>KZ808334.1:42389-54789 GCA_000696205.2 Oncopeltus fasciatus
ATATATATATCATTAATAGCCCTATAGTTGAAATCAAGCAAAAAAATAATCTCCTCAAAGGTGGTGCATCAAATTCTTACTAAAAAATATTTGAATACTAAAATCCTAAATTATAGGATTTACAATTTCGTCAGAATCCGTTAACTTGCCCTGAGAATTTTTTTTTTTATTTTTTTTTTTTAATCTATCTTAGTTAAATTATACTGAATCAAACTTAAATTAATTTTCGCAATGTTTTTATGATAACGCTTTTTGTCTTTCCCGTTCATGCCCCCCACTTATAGATAATATGATAAGCAAAACATCATAAAATAGAAAAAAAAATTACATAACTGATTTTTCTTTAGAGGGAGGAAGAAAGGAACTGATAATGTTGAGGAGAGGCAGGAAATAGGGAGTATGAGTGGGAGGTAGGTTTGATTTATTGTTTTCTATAAAAAAAATGTCATATAAATTACTAATATACAAATTTCTGCTATTGCTAGTAGTTAATACCTTAGTTATTTGAGAATGTTAGTAAATGCGTTCTTTCTCCTCTTCAGTTGTAAGTCTGAAGAATGGATGTGTTTGTTAATTTGAACTTGGAAAACTCTATGAAATCCTTTATAATGAACCTTTATGTCTGAAAATGTGGAGAATAGACAGTGAATTAGAACTAAATAGATGAGAATTAAACCTAAGTAGAAAGATGCAAAGAAAATAGGAATTTTTTTATGTGTGTGAGAAAGATTGTAGTTGTTGCACAACTACCACAGTAAATAATTTTCTTCGATATTCATTTAAATACTCAATTATAATTAAAAATAGCAAAAGACCCACTTTAGGGTGTAATAGAATATTTTAAAACAATTTTAGAATGTAGAACAAATCCCCAATTTCCATTATCTGTACAGCTTAAGGAAAAATGTCAGTCTTCCTTGAACAATGTTTTCTCAGAATACAATATAAAAATTCCAGAACCGTCAAGCATGGCTTGAAAATGAGATTTGAAGAATTCGAGCACTGTAGCAGAATCCAATAACCTATCTCTAAATACAGGCTGCCTGTCAACCTGTCACTCTCTTACATTTTAAATGATTCGGAAATTATGGAAATTAGAGGGGTGAAAATATAACATGACATTTCATTGAAACATGGGAAATCTCCATATTCTATGCTGCTTCTGTGTGAGGTTTTTTTTTTNGACGTAATTCTTCGATAAAATGTTTAATATTAGATATTATCACGATTTTCTAAGAAGAGCGATTTCATTTTTTTTTTTTTTTTTAATTAAAGGCCTCGGTATCTTAACTGAAAAAAAAATAAATAAAAAAGATTTGAGGAGTGCTTAGTCAGAGATTCGGTCTTGGCAGCTGTAGAATTAAAAACTGATCTGCAAATAAAAATTATTTTCTGGTTATAAATTAGTTTTTATTTCTTCAACTCCCAAGACCAAATTCCTGACAAAGCTCTGTCAGTTGCTAGTTGCAACATGAAGCTCGACTGTAAACTAGTTGCCTCCAAATCAACGAAGAGTGAATTTTCTATAACAGGGAACTTAAAAATCATATACCTATCTTTAACGAGATATTTTTTAAAAATTTGATTAATAAAACAATTAACTTTTTTGATGTTTTTACGATTGGAAATTAGATGTTTGATTTCAAAAGGTGTGACTTTTTACATTAAAATAATGGAATTAAATTTCAATGAATTATCTAGTCGTAACTGAAGTAATTTATTTGTCAATAAATTTTACGGTCTCACTGAAATTAAAGACGAAATATTTAAGTCTGCTCAACCTAATCGACAGCAATATTATATAAAATAATATCATTCAATAATATATTATATAAGTTAAATTTCGAAGATTTAATTTGTTTTTTTTTAAATACAAATATCAGATAAAACAGTAGTTTTGTTTACAGTTGTTATTACTTGTTGCATTTATGTGAGATAGATTTATGTTCCTATTAAAGGTATTTATATATGTATGTGTTATGTAAATGTGTATTCATGCCGGCCATTTCATATAAAATTATATTATCATTTAAGTATTTTATTAAGAAGCAGCTGCCAGATTTTTTTAATTTCATATTGAAGACTACCATTTCTGTATAATAATGGGTAATAATAATAATGGGTTAATACATATGTATTATAGTTTTCTCACAATACAACCTTATTTTACTGAAAGCTTGTCGGAAATTTAGGACTAAAGCCATTTATCTGAGCAACAATACTAATTGAGAGTGACATTGTCCGTCGCCAGTGTCCTTTCTGTTCAGCTAAGATGGCCTAAAAATTCCGCACAAGCATTGACAAAACGAGAAGTTTTTATGGTGGAGAGACAAGGCTTTCTATTTATTATTATTGCAACATTTTCATCCTGGGTTGACTTTAAACTATAAAAAAATTTTAAAAAACATATTTCAAAACATGACAGTTTGTTTTATAATTCTTGATGTAAGGCGAAAGGCGATCTTTCGCCTTACATCCAGGAATAAAAAATCGAAATTATTTAACAAACTGATCAGCTGAATTTCCGTTAAAGTTGCCTATTTTTTTCTCACGGCTGATACATTATTACTTGGTTCTTATAAACCTAAACATTATGGTAATATTTAGTGAACTGTTAACTATTTTCTCGAAGATTTATTTTACGTATAATTAACTAATTGGCAAACCGTGGTTAAATTACTCTCTCCTGCATGACTCACTTTATTTCACACGTAATGTTATTTATCACATGTCACCATTTCGTTCATTAACATTAATGGAAAAATTCATTAAATATGTAAATTCGAGTGAATAATAATTACTAATGTTTTTGAAGAACATATAAAATTATCTCATTAGTAGAAACTAGAAATATAGTTGAAAAGAGTGAGAGAAACTAGAAATATTATTCAAAAAACGAGGAGGCCTGAGATCACAAGAGATTATTAATACGATAATTTCAACCAAGAGAAAGTCAATGGTTGTTGATATTGTTTGCTTTTTCAAATGTTGAAGTTAGTATTTATGCATGTTAAGAATGACCCAATATAGCTCTCGTAAACCTCTTACGGATACATGCACGGCTAAGGCTCCGTGGGAAGCAACATGAGCCGAGCGCTACGGTCCCGCCAAGTTGACTATTGCAAGGCCTATGCAAACTGGATGATGTTTGCTCGACGGACCTCCGACAGACTGTGTATTGTACGCCTCGGGGTCTTCGCAAACACTGATCGGACATGGCAATGCTCTTGTGCGACTCACTCGACCACAGGGCAGGAAGAACTACATAAGCCAAGATGTCTGTGAGCTATACAAGATGTACTTCCTGCGCGACAAGCATAAATAGTTTAAATAGCAAACCAATAAGTAATGCGTAATTTTACTTTGTATTTAACCACAAACAAGTTTTATAAGTATGTAAAGCTATCCTAGAGTTTTGTGGATGAAGGAGCAATATTTTTAGAGAAAATGATTTGAACTCTAGTTGCAAGCAAGTTAACTTAACAAAGGTTGTATAATGCTTGTCAAACCTCGCTGTACAACACATAAAACGATACTGTTCTCAAGTCATGTATAGCGTATGCGTTGTAAATAATCCATGAAGGAGTAAAAACCTCTAGAAGAGTTTTCCTTCAAACTAAATATTGAACTTCCTTCAAAAATAAGAATTCTCTCACATAAAACTCAATGAAAATATCTATATTTGTAATCCTCAAATCGGGAGGAGACGAGAAGCACTAAGAATATTAGCTTTAGTTCAAAATCTAAATTTAAGTTGAAAAAATTAAACTCCAAGATTTCATCTTCATTATTTGTGTTTTTTTTACAAAATATAACTCAGTTGGCAAAATTAAAGTTACGATATTTTTAAAAAACTTATACACTACATAACATAGATCTTACTTTTAAATTACTTTGGATTCCTTATAACATGTGTATCATTTGATTAATATAACATTGAAAAAAATAAGAAATGCTGAGCTGTGTCAAAGGTATATGTTGGGTCACTTAGCAAATTTAAATCTAAAAGGGATGATTTTTCTAACTGATGTTCTGAATTTAGCGTATTTACGCAGCTCCTTTCTTGTGTTTTCTTCAAATCATTATCATATTATAAATTTAACTTAATATCATGCAAAAATTTACTCATAAATTTATAAAATAATTGGTCTAAAATATGCCATGGAAATAGGTGTTTTATGCAGAAGATTTGTTATCTTACCTAATAAATTCAGGGTTCATTCATGCTTCATGAAACGAGAAGATATACTCCGCACGTGAAAAGACGATAATTGGACTTCGTTCAATAACGTCACATGTCAAAAAATACTTACACTCCAGCTATAAATTTAACTTCATTGTAAATTAACTTCATCTCTGAAGAAGGTCTGACCTTTTAAGAAATTTAACGATACTCAGTGATTTCATCTGACTCTATTTAATTAACATATGTTTATATTATATACTTTACATATATGTATATATAATCATAAAAACATTCTGTTTTTCTTATCTAAAACAATATTAAAACTTATATATTACATAAAAAAATAATAAGATACTGGAAAAATTTAAATGGTCACGAATGTCAAACTGCTGTAACAAATTAAATACATATAAAACGTTAAGACTGATCCTGACATCAAACCACAAAATTTAGGACCAATAGTCCATGAAACATTTTGCTTTCCAAGTTTAAAGTTTACGGACATATAAACTAAAGCGTATGTATCCATAAGTCAGAGTACGAGGAGTAATATTTTTTTGAAACATAACAAATGAAATGAATGCATTTACTATACGATTCCCAAATATATGATTGCAATTGCCAGTGATGTTCTACAGGAAGTACACAGACCTGACCCCGGTATTCCCCGTCGACGGAAAAAGGAATTCCCCTTGATTCCTGATGGCAGAATTAATCTCATGCTGCTGTCACCAAGGTAAGCCGATTAAGAGATCATGACTTACCCCTAAGACAAATTAATAACTTCCCAAGATAATTTCAACCCCAATATTATTCAGCCATTCAACAATAGGTACTATTTCATTAAAATTTGTTATGGATAATGTCTTTCATGAGTTATGAAGCATTTAACTACTACCTAACATAAAAAATGGCAATACTTATAGTAAAAAGTGCACTTTGTGAAGGAAGTCTATCGACTTGTATTTTCACAAATTTACTTATTATTAAATATATTTACAGATAAATTAAAAGTCCGTCACACAGATCTGCGTAACCTAAGCAGATTATGTTCTCATGTTTCATTATAGATGGACATAAATTATTGTTAATTGAGGTATTGTATCCTTTGAAAATTTAAAGAAAAACTTAACGAAAGAACAATTGCCTAAATATTTCCAACCAAGAAGAAAGCTCATTTAACAATAGTTTTTACATGCTAAGAAAATGAATTATGTCTTAAATTGGATTAGAATTTTTTTTTAAATTTACGATACCTCTTTATTTGTGAGTGAATATGTCTACGACTTCCTTTAAAAATCTCTCATGCATATAACGAAATAAGAGATTTGAGCGAAAAACATATTTTTTAGCATAAATCCCTTCTCTTCTATTGAATTTTAATTTATATCTTAATATACCACTATTATTACAATAATTTAAATATAGGATAGAAATTTGTACTGATTGCTAGGTATAAAAATATCGTATCATAGGAAAAAAAAATGTTATACTCAGACACCCAAATATATACCAAAAATTTCACTCATCCACCTACTTATTCATGATGGTGTTGATGAGAATAGATTTTCATAATTAAATTGTAAGCATTTTTTGGAAACTCGTTAAGAATTTTTACTTTAGACGATAAAATAACTATATACTATAATAAAACACTAACGTAATTATAGTTAATGATTGATTGGCCATCGTTTATTACGTATGATAAATTAATTAGAGTTTCGGCCAGGATCAGAAAAATAAAATAATCTAAAAATATTGGGTAATTATTTTACTTTATTATTGCCGACGTTTCGTCTTACCTTGTAAGCCATCATCTGGGCATGTCCATCTGGGTGGAAAATAATACAATAATGCAATAATTTTGGAATATTTGTTTCTTCTGATCCTGGCCAAAGCCGTGATAATGTCTCAAGCGTTAAGTAATCATATTTGATTCTAAAATTATGTTATAGCTCAAAGAATCGAGAATATTAAAAATATATGTTATATTAACCCTGGAATGAGCAACACAAAGAAAACTACATTGTGTTTCGGTGGCGACACTTTACATACCCATGCAATTTGTATGATACTATAGCACAATTTAATCCAAATGTATCTCTTCGGGAGGGGGGTTATTGGAGAACGGTGATAGAGATATATACTGCCATCAATGGAATTCTGCTGCAAGGGTTTTTATGACGTGAACTTACAAAACCCCATATCGCAATCCAGTTCTAGAACACATCCGGGTTTTCCAGCTGCACCCAGGAGACAAATCTATTGGTTATTGCTTTTGACACTGCTACAGCTGATGTGACAGTATAGGACTGGGGCAATAACAAGGAAACGGAGGGAAAGTATAAAAGAGACCGGAAGAAAAGAGGGTGACTGAGGGAGAGGATAAAGGAGGATTAGGAGGGGAGGGAAGAGTGCGGGGTTGGAGATATTGGCATTTGAAAGTTTAAACAAGCCAGCCATCATCCCCAATCCGGGATTCATAATCCCGAATGAGCGCCCTAATTAAGTCAGGAGTTGGAGGGTCGGCAGTAAACATGTAAATGGGGCCCATCTGACTGGCCAATCCTCCATTCAAGCTCCACTGCACCCCTCACGCCAATGGCCACCAACCACTGATTGTGGTCTAAGCTTCTGGAAATTCTGCTCGAGAGATTTTCGTCCCAAGGATTTCGTCAAGGGGAAGGCAACGACAGAGTATGTATCCTTGCAAGTTATGTTGTGCAAGAGAAATAGATCATGCGTTCACTTATTACTTTTATTGCATAATATTTAATTATTAGAAAAAGTAATTTGAATATGCATACAAGATAAATCAATATATTTGTTTAATAAATCTATTAGGTCATATTAATAATTTTAAAATATATTTGATTTGAATAAATATAAGGATAATTCCTGCTAGGTGAAAATTACAGAAGAATGGTCAGACAAATAGAAAAAATACTTCCTAAAAGCTAATTTCCTAAGCCAAGGTACAAACGCACATTATTCCCACGTTTTTTATTTAATATTCAATGGCTATTGTGCATGAGACTAAATAACAATTAAAATTAATTAATCACACCCATAATAATTTTTATATTATTCCATTCCTTTCCGTTTTTTAAAAGAATAGATCTTAAAATAAGGGATTAACGAGAGCGCACTTCGAATGCGCTTTTTTCTTCACAATTACCTTCCTGGTTGCCATAAAAAAATTAATTAAATAAATATATAAATCATAGCTAAAAATGAAATAAAACTAAACTCCCTCAGAAATTTTTCCAATCGCACTCAAGAACTACCCCGTTTAACTATTTAACTTTAAAACCCATATTTTAATAATAACATGAATGTAATGTTTAAAAAAAATGTAAACATTTAAGTGTATAGCCACTAAAATAAATATCTGGTACGTTTACCCACTTCTATGTATAACCTTAAAATTAAATTTTTTTTTAAACTTTAGAGCGCCTCTCTGTCCTAAATCATAGTACAAAAACTCCTTCATCAAATTAAAATATTATATTTTTAATGAATCCGAAAGAATAATATTAATATCTAAGAAGAATACGTTTTTAATCATCTCAGCAAGAGTATAAATGCAAAACCTAAACCTAAAAACCAATGAAATACGAAAGTGTATATATGTGTATTTGCAAAATTATATTTATGAAATGTTTATTTTTAGTAATATATCATCTAATTTCTTAAACAAATTCTACTTCAATAAACTGAAACTCTCACGCGATTTACTGTTAAAGAAATAAACGCGTCACGTTTTATTATTGAGATCAAGTTTGTTGCATGTCGAATAAAACTACCGTTCATGGAGTCGCCGACCATCCACTTTTTCTCAGGTTTTCGGGGAACAAAAAAGAAAAAAAAAAGTTTTATTAGTACAGAACGAACCGTTTTATTTAGATAAATACTTATATTGCGTTTAATATGGCGCTTAGAGACTACATTGACAAATTACTTTTGGCACACTTCTTATTAGACTGTGGAACAGGGGGTATACTTTTCAGTAAAGAAAAATAATTAGTCAGGAATTTAAGTTGAAAAGAAATAAAAATAACAGATAATTGATATATTGCCAAAAAAATATCTTTATTTTTTTAAGTTTGGTTTTCAGTCTCGATTATTTCTTGAATATCGAAAATAAATACGTTTCTTCTGATGTCATTCGTCTGAGGTAAAGTAAATAAACTTTGATCCGTTTAGTGCCAGATTTAATTAAAATAAAATAATAGTTTCTTAAGTTATTTTAAATCATAGAAGTATTTAAGCATTTAATAAGCGTTCGAGTTTTGTTTTTTTTTTGTTTTTTTATGAAGTACTTACTACTTGAGTTTCTTCTCCCTTATCAATTCACACTAACACCGTCAAGTATCGGGTTTCTTAACTCAACGTCTGGATCGTTGGCAGTTGCTGTCTTCTTTAATCTTGAGTCGCTTGTTAGAGTCTTATATTAGTTATAAATTAATCATCCCCTTAAAACTTCTACTTAAAAACAGAAGGCAAATGAAATGCTCTGAGATAAGATAAATGACTCAAAATAGTTTCGAAGTGTCCGTAGTCAAGTCATTTGAGAAGACAATAGAGAGAGGCCTGAAGTTATTAATTGTTAAGCATTTTTAAACTAACACAAACTGTACCTCCCAAAATAAGAACCAACCATCCTAAAAAAAAATCATCATTACGATAACTAGCCCTACTGCCGAAAATTGAAAATTATTTAAAGGGTTTATTTAAATATGTGTATTGTACCACTGCTGTATCATTAAAAAAATATTCGGTTCGGTTATTATACTACGGGTAAGTAAATTACCATTTATATATAAAAAATCTATCTTTCTCGGCCAGGGCTCGAACCTGGATCTCCTGAGATCCGGGGAAGCGCGTTAACCAGTTACACCACCGAGACTAGCCCGATAACTTATTAACTTCCCCGCAATCGTAAAAGGAGTCTAAACCTCCGAGTAAGACAAATACATCGTCCTATGCTCGAAGGAGCCATTTCGTTATTTACTTTCATTTATTTTTACAAATATTGTTTTCGTTATGGTATTAAACCCCACGTAAATTTTAAACAATAAATGCAAGGGAATGGAATAAAAATGTATCTGTCTCAGCAAGGGCTCAAATATGGATCTTCTACGATCCAGGCAAGCTCGTTAACAAGTTACACCACCGAGACTAGCCCGATAACTTATTACTCGGAGGTAAAGACTCTCGGTACGAGTGCGATGAATTTAATAAGTTAATGAGTGGCAGGTCTCGGAGGTATAGCTGGTTAACGCGCTTGCCCGGATAGCAGAAGATCCAGGTTCGAGCCCTGGCCGAAAAAGATAGTTTTTTTATATATAAATGGTAATTTACTTGCCCGTAGTATAATAACCTAGCTAGGACAGATAGATTTTTTATTCAATTTTTTGTACATTTATTGATTAAAAATAACTGATCGCTTTAATAATTAACTGTACAATTTTCATAATAAATTTAAAATAGAGTGCCAATTCAATTTCCCAGGCTCATTGTCTGTGAAAATCCCCCTCGGCTACCACGAGATTCGATGAGGAGTGAGGAGATTCAAGCCTCAGTCTGAAGAGATGGCGACAGATAGGAGAGATCGGACATATTTCACAGCGGCTGTCAACGCCCGGGAGGAGCGGACCCTTCTCCCAGGGAAAACTTCCAGACTCCGGGGCTTTGGGAATTTCCAGCTCCCTCTGGTGGATCGCGCTCGGGGAGTTCCTACACTGCGGTAAATTCAAATTAATGGCGGCTCCGAGCCGGTCGGTTTCCTTCTAACTCCCCCCCGAACCAAGCCATCTCCAAGCGAAATCCTGATGAATCCTGATTAGACCTCTGATACAGCCAATGACCATCGATTATACCGCTCGCTCACTCTGGATTATATAGGTCCCGTGAATCAGGAAAATGAATTGCTACTATCTTCCGAATAGATTCTAAATTATACAATCTATATCTTTGGCAACCGTCATAACAATATACTATATACATATTGTTCACGTAGGCTTCCACAGTCATCAGATGTATGTAAAGTTTTTTCCGGGTTGGACCGTGTAAAGTTTTTGATTGTTGCCGAGCTTTCGCACATCATGTGATGGCTTCTTCAGGGCTGAATAGAGAATTCTCTATTCAGCCCTGAAGAAGCCATCACATGATGTGCGAAAGCTCGGCAACAATCAAAAACTTTACACGGTCCAACCCGGAAAAAACTTTACATATATATACATATTGATAACTAGAAAGTTATGTCACTAAGGAATGAAGATTTATCTGAAACCCAAAACATATACATATAATATACTTTCCTTAACCAAAACTAACAAAATTTTTATCTAAACACAACATTAGCTCAGCATCTCCTCGCTGGTTTTATATAATAATCATTTCATAAACCTTTAAATTAAGTATATAATGATCTATATCGCTGAAATCAAAATAAAAAGAAGATTAAACATAATATTATTATTAAAAACAAGCATTCCTGGAAGTTTACCCTTAGTTTACACAATTAATGCGAGGGAATAGAAAAAAACATCTATCTGTCCCAGCCAGGACTTGAATATGGATCTCGGGACCGGTAATGGAAGCATATCATTGCCCGGCAAGCAGGAGATCCAGGTTCGAGTCCTGGCTGGGACAGATAGATTTTTTTATTCTATTCCCTCGCATTAATTGTTTAAAATTTACGTGGGATAATACACCACAACTAAATTAATATTTATTCTTAGTTTACACATTTTCTATTTTATGAAATTCCTCCATGAAATAGGTAGAACTCTCATACCTTCTATTCTCCGTCTTCATTGGTTTCTGCAAACCATCTCCGGTTGGCGAACACTTTCAGTGACAGTGAACGTATGTATTCGGCCAGAAGATGGACAATGTCCGAAAGCGCTCGCCAACGGGAGATGGTTTGCAGAAACCAATGAAGACGGAGAATAGAAGGTATGATAGGTGTCGATATGTTTGGTACTTATTCGAAAAATAATTAAAGTATGTGAATTAATAAACAAATTTAATCTTGTCTTAAATTCTTAAAACAAACGAAATATTTGTTAATTTATAATAGATTAACAATATAGCTAGAAGTTGTGGAATAATATATAAAATTTAATACTGGGATGCTTATTGTCTCTATTCAACGCAATAAACAAATATTTATAAATGAACTTTTAATTTAGTATGTGAAGTTCGCTCTTTCAATCCCCTAGGGGTTTCGAAGGCCATTTCTGTTTTGCATTTGAATATCAGAAAATTAGACTAAAAAAAAATCTCCACCGTTACAGTATATAGCACTTCCACTGAATTAAAAAAAAAAGTTTAGAAACAAATATCAACTTCTGAGAGAACCCTATTTATTATTCATATGCTCTGCCAACATTGCATCTATATTTATATGCGAATTCACAATCAAATATATATATATATAAAGTGTGTGGGGGTCTAAACTAAGCTCTATTTGAAAGCTATATTTTATTTCTAAATACAGAATTTCTTCCGTTTAAACACAAATTTGTCTAATGGAAAGCTAAAATATTACTAGTCATTTCATATATTTTAATTAAATCCTCTCTCACATAAATTTTTATTACTATATACCCGAACAATGTTAAATTAAATTAAAAAGTTTAAAAAAAAACAGGCGTAACTTTTATATTTTAAAACATTTAATTCGACCTTTGAGCAGGACCGCATATTTTTTTAAATAGACACAAGAATTTGGTATTGAGTCTGTTCAATGAAATTTTTACATATAATGATTTTTAATGTAGATATTTAAATTATGTAACAGCGATCTCAGGACTTCGCCCTTCTTTCCCGGTTGGAAAATATCCAGGTTTAATATGTAATGAATTGTTGACCGTCAAGTCCTATGAAGAGAGGATTGTCGCAATACATAAAAACTAAAAATTAATTGAAATTATTACATTGCATTGTTGCTAGCCAGCACTTTAAAACTGAATTTTTTTAATTAATCAAAAAAGAAATAAAATTTATTTCTATTTTCTTTTATAGAATGATAATATAAAGTTTATAGAAACTAGTTTTAGAATGTAAATACGTACAAAAATCATCAGTAAGAGCCGCGTATTCCTAGAAGACTTCCTATTTTTCATTATGAAGAAGAGAAATAAGTGAAATTTTGAATTATATCTTTTAAACTAGAGAGAGCTATGAGTGTAAAAAGAAAACATA
>KZ808334.1:121872-143609 GCA_000696205.2 Oncopeltus fasciatus
TTTTTCCTCATTGTAATAATTAATGTTCAGTAGTATATCGAGAGCGAATAAGCTTAAGCTCTATAAGCACAGTTATTTTCGTTGTATGAATGAAATAAAAAAGTGCAGGGTTCTTGTTAGGAATAAAAAATAATGTACAGCTAGTGGTCGGAGAAAACCGTGTATAAAACTCAACTCTGAAAAATATTTATTTTTAAAATAATGATTTTAGTTGTGGCATTTAATCTCTTGTTAAATTTTGTACTAGAAATGAAAGGGCGTTTGAATAAAAAATCTTGCTACCTTAATCGAGACTCGAACCCGGGTCTCCTGCTTTCCGGGCAAATATGTTGGCCACTTCACCACCGAGGCTAGCCAGATAATCTTTTCTACTCCCCGCACCTTACTCCGAGTCTAAACCCCCAAGTAAGACGAATATATCGTCTAATGCTTGAAGGAACTAGCATTGTCGACTATTTGTCGACTCTCGTGCTTTCCTATATTTCTTTTTTAATTAATGATTTTAGTTGTAGTACTTAAACCCACGTTAAATTTTTTTTACAAATAATGCAAGAGAGTTAGAACAAAAAAAATCTTGCCAGCTGAGCAGCAGACCCGGGTTCGAGTCCCGACTAAGGTAGCAAGATTTTTTATTCTAACTCCCTTTCATTTCTAGTAGCACCTAGGTGACGGTCTTTTAAAATGTTTCAGGATATTACAATCCTTTCTATGATTCTAATTGGTGAGAGTCATCAGTCTCCCAAATTATAAAGTAAATTGAAGAAAATAATCTAAAGGGTTATTATTATTTCTACCACCAATGAATATAGAACTCTCATACCTTATATTCTCCGTCTTCATTGGTTTCTGTACACCATCTNTTAATCTCTTGTTAAATTTTGTACTAGAAATGAAAGAGCGTTTGAATAAAAAATCTTGCTACCTTAATCGAGACTCGAACCCGGGTCTCCTGCTTTCCGGGCAAATATGTTGGCCACTTCACCACCGAGGCTAGCCAGATAATCTTTTCTACTTCCCGCACCTTACTCCGAGTCTAAACCCCCAAGTAAGACGAATATATCGTGTCATGCTTGAAGGAGCTAAAATTTTCGGCTATTTTTCGACTCTCGTTCATTCCTATATTTCTTTTTTATTTAATGATTTCAGTTGTAGAACTTAATTCCACGTTAAATTTTTACAAATAATGCAAGAGAGTTGGAACAAAAAAAATCTTGCCAGCCGAGCAGCAAACCCGGGTTCGAGTCCCGTCTAAGGTAGCAAACTCCCTTTCATTTCTAGTAGCATCTTGGGGACGGTCTTTTAAAATGTCTCGGGATATTAAAATCCTATTTATGATCAGTCTCCCAAATTATAAAGTAAATTGAAAGAAATATCGTTGAAATCACTCAATAGTGTTGCTTTAAAGGAATGCATAATCAGCAGACCTTCTAAAGATTAAATAAGTGAAAATATAAAATAAAATTAAAATTGAAGCTTCAGTGAGTATCAACAGTAGTTTTGTTGGCTGTAAAGAAGGTAATACTAACATCTTTTGGTAAATATATATATACATATAATCTTCATTCAACTTTCTTAAGAGAAAAACCTTTCTGTTTTCAAGGTGACATTTGTGCAAATTTACTTATCCAATTTATATTAAACTTTATGCATTAATGCTATAAATAAAAAGGAATTTCACACATAAAAAAACAACTGAGGTGAGGTAATGTATGACAGGTACTTAGAGCATTGACTGGAGTTAGTGGTTCCCGTGCGGCGCCCCGATAAGAGTGATCTGGCTGTTTGGAAGGTCGTGCAGGCAGTAGGAGGCGGATCTGATTTATCTGAATCAGCTGTTTTATTGGCGGGAGTACCGGGTTAAAAGTGGCCGATCGATAAGGGACCTATACTGTGTTCCCTTCCACTCCCTTTCACGAAGGGTACGCTGCACCCACCCTACCCCCAACACCGGCTGATATCCATTGTATGCGTAGGGATTGGAATCCCAGCGTATTGTCACATAGAAGAAGTTAGTGAAATATTAGTAAAATCTTGTAATCTTCAGAGATGAGTTTCATAACGACTTATTTTTCCTACAACTAGCTTGTACTTTGTATTTTCTTATTTACTCCTAACAAGAAACTTATATATTCATAAATATTCCTTCTGGTCAAAGAAGTGGCAAAAAGTAACTTTACTACACTGGGAGAATATACCTGGAGATCGTGGAAGCCTACTTGAACAAAAGCCTTATATTTTTAATTTAAATAACACAACAAAAATAACTGAGCATATTACTGCCCTCAATATGAAACTAAATGTTGAATAATACAATTACTATAAAATCGTGTATTTATGTAATAAAAATTAATATTAAATTTAATAATTTTATTAATATAATTATGCAACTTATAACTTTTAGATGGTTAAAATGATTTCTTATTTTAAGGAATGAAGAACTATAGATTTCCCATACAAAAGTATTTAGATNTTATAAATAATTCATGAGAGGGAACAGAATAAAAAAATCTATCCGTCCTCGCCAGGAATCGAACCTGGATCTCTTGCTAATCTCTCAAGCAAGAGATCCAGGTTCGATTCCTGGCGAGGACGGATAGATTTTTTTATTCTGTTCCCTCTCATGAATTATTTATAATTTACGTGGGATAAATAAAACCACAAATAAAAATATTTAAAAGTTAATATGATATCTTATTTAAGGAATGAAGAACTAAAGATTTCCCATACAAAAGTGTTTAGATTCTTTGTGAAAATATTTGTTCATCAGTAATATTATTGTTTTACATTTTTTTGCCATTTTTTCTATAGAGAGAAAGATTTGCATAGCTTAAATTGTTAAATTTTGATAGGAGCTAAATAAAAACGTGTGCTCAACTAAAAATCCGGACATACCTAACATTCTGTGAACCTGACAAAAACTTTAGTTTAAACTCTTAAACTCTTATATAATATAATAATATACTATATTGCATATTTTTTTGCAACTATAGCAAATACGAGCTGGTTAATTTTTCAATTGACCTTTATTTAAACCCCACTTACTCTTATGTCCAATATGTCCAATATCAGTAAATTTAAAATTCATCAATTGGCTAATATCGGACTAATAGAATTTTCACCAACTTTTATTTCGAGCTTTTAAGCTCATTGTCAGAGTCCAAAGCTGATCGAAACTTAGCCTACCTTCGGCTATACTGACTTGATTTTGGTTTCTTTGTTTGAAAAAATGCAGGTGATAGACCATGGAGCATTCTAAGTTGGATCTGTAATTAAAATGTATGAAGAAGAATGTAAGAAATTCTTCACAAAACGTGTAAAGCATGAAACTATTAATGCGAGAGAATACAATAAAAATCTGTCCCAGCCAAGACCTGGATCTCCTGCTTTTCCAGGAGTAATATGAACAAATTCTACCACTTGCACCACAGGGACGAGTTAGATAACTTATTAAATTCCCAACACACTAGCGAAAGCCTAACCCACGCGTAAGACAAATACACCGTCTTATGCTCGATGGAGCTGACATTGTCTAGCTATTTACCGACTCTCGTTATTTACTTTTTATTTTCATTTATAAATATTATTTAGTTGTGGTTTAGTTTAGTCCAGGTTCGTGTCCTGGCTGGGACAGATAGATTTTTTATTCTATTCCCTCACATTAATTGTTTAAAATTTACGCGGGATAAATGTTCCAGTTATCATATACTGGAAACGAAAAATAAGACAAGAATTGAAAAAAAAATGTCCTTAAGTATAGTGAAGGCCATCGGTAGGAATGGACCATCTATAACAGGATACGTTTCCACTTGCAGGATGGCAATACCAACACACATGTCCTATCCAATACTCTCCTCGATTAGTTCCCGGGAAGTCCCTGGCGATCATTTTACTCCCCTCCATATCGGTTATTGCACAAGAAATATCAAGTTCTTTTTTGAAAGAGAATTTTCTGTCAAATATGATTTACCTTACCTCAAACATTTGTAATTGATTAAGTTACTGGGAATTTTTTTAATTTCCTTAATTACATTTTTTTTAATATGTAGAACCCAGTATCACTATCTAAAATAAAATTATATTATTTAAATTTCAAACAAATAGTATATTACACACAATCATACATAGGACATAAAATAATTACACATTACAAAAATTGTAAACATTGTCCTCCAAAAGAACCAATTGACTCCACAAAATATATTTGTTTGTGATGGGTTTTAGGTGCTCAACTGCAGTGATCATAAGCCCCAATATATATATAAATGCTTTTTATACTCTATAATAAATTATTTGTTGGTTTTAATTGAATTTCGAAATATTTTATACTTTTGTCCAAAAAGATTTCAAATATAGGGTAAGATATATGGTAATCCGGCAATAAGTGAGATATGTGTACTAAGTAATTTTATCTTACTTTTCGATGCTGCAATTTCATTTTCAATGCTTTCAAGGATTGGTTAAATAAAAGTTATAATCTAAGGGATAGCATTGTCAAATATCCATTTGATGTTTTTCCAGATGACATTGCGTTTATTCACCCTCACCGCTAACTTTGTAACAAGGTAATTTATATTGAGTATGACTTGAGATTTACATGTACTGCACGAGTGCTGAAAAGAACGTAGACAAATCAAATTTTAAATACTATTTTATCATTCTTTATTTCAAATCCCGGCAATAGAAAGTTTACTAATTATTTATTTTATCAACTGTTTAGACATATACAGTTAGAGGTACTTACTAGTCCGTGATAACTTAAGGCATTCCTAAAAAGTTAGTTTTTCGTACGATCCAGGTCTTTCGAATCAAAACAGCAACGTGATTAGCAAGCAACTTGAGGCGCGTAAATATTTTACCAACCTCCACTGCAACACTAATACAAAAAATAATAGTGAGACTAATGTTTATATCAAAACTGACTATAGCCATCAATGTATTCAATTATAAAAATGCTGTGGTCATATTTTTTATGAACTTTGGGATTCGATTGACATTTTTTTTTACAACTCTAAATACCTTTAACGTTCTTCAACCAACAAAGTTTCTTTTTCGCCACTAATACAGAAAAATACTTGTATAGCACGAAGTTATCCTCTCTGGCTTGAAATATTATCTGTCAACAACTTTAGAATATTTATAAGAGTTTATCTTCATTTAAACCCTTTCTCATCTAAAAATAATAATTTCCTTTAAAGAAATATGCGCTTCGTTTCTTTAGGCCTCAAAACTTTGTTGTCCTTTTATCTAACCCTGTCAGCAAGTGACGTATGATTCATTCTAGTAAGCTAAACTTCATAATTTAGTGGGGAAAGTTGTTCATTGAAGACAAATCCGAATTCTCTGAATAATTTCAATTTAAATGAGAATCAACAGGGGAACATTAATCCGAGATTAGTTATAAATTTATTGTCCTAATGTACGTCAGTTTCTGTCTAATGCAACATTATCACCATTATGGATAACAGTTCCCAAATCACAGAATCACTTAAATAGCCAAAGACCGAAATGGCTGTGAAAACAAGCTATTCTTATTTAGATTTGATAAGTTCTTGCTCATATTTTATGCCAGTAAATTAACACAGCATCTACGCCAGTAACAAAAAGAGAATCGTATAGTAATGGGCTGCGGGTAACTAATAATTATGAACAAAAGAAATTGGGCTCATTTATTATTAAAACAATTATTTACACAAATTAACAAATATAAACAAATTAATTAAACGTGCTAATTGACAAATAGTCCTCAAGATAACTTGCTTATTAGTGTCACTTATCACTTCACTTACTGGCACTGCAGAGGCGACGACACTCTGGGGGACTCTGGCTGAGAGTAACTTATCACAGACCCTGGTGGCTGCATGCGAGCTGCTTTCATAACTACGTGGAAGAGACGAGGCAGGTCTAGAAGATTCTAATAGAGATTTCCGCGTAAACCTTTTCCTTTTTCAAATGTAGGAAGCATCCCTAAATTGGCCTCTACCCGTACAAATCTAGACTCATGCCGCCTATTTCCCTAGTCTTTAACAATATCTATGCTGGGTATTCGCAACACATAAAAACGTATACTCTTTTCTAATACTTTATTAATTTATGAAAATGTTTTCCCCAATATCTAACAACTAATCAATCAAATGCACTAATATAGAATTTACCCTTCTCTTTGAAGTTATGCGGGTTCTAATTTAAAGGAAAGTTGAATTCCACCTCATTGCCGACCTGCAGTAGGTAAGAAGAAGAAGCATAGCCGACCGCTAGGAGTCCAGAGGCAAGATCTAATGAGGCAAGGGGCATAAGTACAGTGCAGTGTCCGCAATGCAGCTCCAGCATAAACAGAGGTAATGGGAGCCACTCAAGACGATTACGGTTGGTACCTAATGCTCTTATTCCGGGAGATTGCGAACGACCACCGCAAGCCACATACCGGCTGCGCCACACAGAACCAACCTGGAGAATGCTCTTCCCAAATGAGAGACACCTCTCAAGCTGAGTGCCTCGAACAATCTTCAAATAAGAGAGAAGTAAGAAAATCACATTTCCCACTTGCCCAAATTTTATTCTATTCCCTTCAATTGTATTTTATAATTTATAGTTCATAAATAAATAAAAACAGCGCAATAGAATTTCCATAACCCTGAGGGGAAACATTAGATACTTGTATTTTGCATGCTTTTGAAGGTAGACCAGGAAAATGATTTGAGGGTAATAACATGGGGGGGGGGGGCACAAGGGTAGCTCAGAGGATCCATTCGTAATCCTGACGGTGCGGGCCCACATCCCTCCAAGAATACTGAGCCATGGATGTTTAGAATGGGATTGCAACCTGTAGATAGCCCTTCTCTCCTTGACCGTAAATTGTTGAAAGGTAAGCCAATACAAAAATGTATAATAACATAATAATAATATTAACAAAAAATAAATACAAACATATATATTCGAAGTATGAATATATTTTTATATAAACTCTATTACATTATTTCAGGAATAATTGCGTGAACTTGTAAACATCTGAGAAATCTTGCTTAGTTTAATAATTTTAGTTCATAAAATTAATTAAATAAGAAACATGTGCATATGTTCTAGCAATTATTTTATCCATTATGTAATATTTATGCAGTATATACATACAAATATGTACAGTAGCTACATTACAAAAATTGTTATTATCATGCAATTATTCAATAAATCATAAGTAAATGACTTATCAGTATTTAAAGAATATCATGCACTTCACCGAAATTGTGTTGTAATAATAATAGTACTATTACATTATTATTAATATAATAATATTAATACTAAAATTAAGTTTTGCTAAACCGTTAATAATTCTAATATAAATTAGAAATAAATTAATTCAGAAAATATGAACCTGCAGAATACATTAAAAATGTATGCATTTTAGAAAAATTTAGCATATATTGATAATGTCATATTACTGTATCAATTTTATGACTACATACTCTGCCTAAAAACTACGTACAATTGAACCTTTAACTGAGAATAACCCTATAAAAAAATTAAATGATTTGTACTTAATTAAAAATTAAGAGAAAATCCCACTCATATTAATCACATAGATAACAATTCCAAAATATAACTTACCTCTGAAAGAATGTTATCAGCAGAAGAACTTGATTAGTTTTGTTACAAAGACCAATGAACTATCTACAGGTCACACTCTAGTTGAAATTCAAATATCTTTTGAATTTTAGGAAGAAGTTAGAATACAAATGAAATTTATATTCATCATATTAGCTGCATTAATATATTATAGGCGACATGAGTTTCATATAGTGTGAAGTTAAATTTAAATTCATTTATTACATTATTAGTGTACAATTAACTCCTTTTCATATAAAAAATAATGATAAAAGAACTTAAAAAGAAAATAATACATTTTTTTTAGTCATCGTATTAAACATTAAAATGAAAATTGAAACTAGAATTGAAATAGAGCATTATTATTTTTTTTTTTTATCATTGATTATTTTAGATATGTGACCAGTGTAACAGTGACTACTCTCAAGATTTTGAATTTAGAATAGTTTACAGGCTATAAATAAGGAAATGTAGGTCTCTTTTAGTCCTGAAACCTTTAATAAAATAACTTTTTTGAGGAAACCCTCTATATTCTTGCTCGTTACAAGTCTTAGTTCTACAAATTCTCACGAATGTCAATCTATTTTTAGTTTGTATTTTATGTAGTATAAAATATATTTCTGTTCGTAATTCATCCTTCATCTTCTGAAGGGATATTAAACTTATTAGTTCTTTCAAGTTGTCTAAGAAGTTATTCTCATACTTAAGCTAAATTCACCTTTAAGCCAGTGTATATGAAATCTAATTTTATAAGCATCATATTGATGAATCATCAGTCATGACTTAATTACCGTACAGCAGGAGCTTTGCTCTCCCTATCACCCCATTTGCCCTCATAAAGGCCTAAAACGTTGCCCGAATCTTTGGCGAAAATAAAAAAACTTTTTTTTATATAGAAACCAGTTATAATTCTTCAGCTCCCAAGACCGGATCCCAACCTAATTTCAAATTATTAAGCAAAATACTTTTTTTTTCTTTTTAGTGGGTTAGCCTCCCTTTCAAACACTTATGGTCATGGAGAAAGGAGTTTTTTATAAATTGTCATCCCATTCTAAACACGCATGGCTCAGGACAAGCTTTTATTTATAATTATAAGTTTTTCCTGTGTTGGTATTGAACCCGTAGAACCAGGGTTGTGAGACCCGACCGGATCCCGTGAGCCACCCTGGCACCCCTAACATCATACTCAAATATCAGTAAATCAAATTCTTCCACATGGTGTCGGTATAGAAAAATCATTGAAAACGTCAGGAATAATCTATATATTCAGACGAAGTAAAAAAAAAATAAATATTAGAAATTTTGTAATTGTATTAAGTTCGAAAAAAAAAATTTCATAATCACATAGATCATTATTATGAATTCCAATCTAAATTTATAAAATTATGAATTAAAAAAAGGTTAATTCAGGAGTTTCCAATTGGTTAGCGAGGTGCGTGTCTGGAAGGCATTCACGCGATGTGAAGTCCCTCAGACGGGATTCATTGCTTCTCTGAACTAGGCTGGACTCCTTATAGACCTCTCTTCGAGATATCTAAAGAAAGGCAGCCCTTAGAGAATAGGCTGGCTTATAGAGCAGTTTATCGTACGCCCATATATATCGACTCGCTGAGGAGGTGTTAATGCCCGCCTTAGCAGATTACAAGAGTCGATTGCAGTGCGGTAAACTACGGATAAGATCTCCGCTCCCCCCGCCACTTAGATGACCTACATCCGCCTTGACTTATCAATCACGTGAGCGGGGGCTCGCTATTAGCTTGGCCCTCGTGACCTATGCTAACAGCAGTCATACACTGAATGGCCCAGTTTTCATAAGACTCTTCAGAAAGGGCATTTCTTGTCGAATTTTTTTTTTTTTTTACCTCTTCTCACAGCCCACGCAATCCAGTAAAAGAGAGTCCTTAAGTATGGCACTAATGTTGGCTACGAATAGCATAAATTTCTTCGCATGTACAGAGAAAGAGTAAATTTAAATGTCTCAACCGACAATAAATAATATACCGCTACCTAAACCAATTAACAAATCTGAATCTAAACTTGTCTGTCAGACAATACTTAACCAATCACATGAGAACAAATTTAATATATTTCTATAATGAAATGATCTGACACAACTTTTGACCAATATGGAGGGCTGAGAAAAGATATCATAAATGGAGCTTATAGGTTTGAGATCCAATGTGGTCAGTCTGTAGACAAGTAAATAATAGTGAAAAAATAGAAAATTAATTTTTTTTTGTTTTTGTTAAAAGCTAAAACATTAAGTCAGGAGTTAGAGAAATTGAAATTTTTAGTATAAACTTACAGTAACTAGGACTTCAGGACTTTATGTTCATGTACCCCCTATATTTGTGACGTCTAGAATAGAATTTTGTAGGTACAACTAATGTTAATGTTACAAACAAAATTGGTTCAGTTATCTGGGCTAAATTGCAAGTACTCTAAGAAGAAGCTATGACAATTATAATATTTATTTAAAGAAGCCTTAAAATAATAGCTTTCAGTGTATTATTTTACTTTAGTACTTAGAGAAATACCTTTACTAATGGTATACCCATAGCTAGCGTGCGGACTGATGAACATTATGTATGGGTCTTGGAAAATATGTGCTTCTCGGTAATAATAGTTCTTGAATGGAATAATTATAGATTTTGGTCGGAAATCATATTTCTTTTTCGGGTCTTTTAGAGTAAAAAAAATAATAAAATTAAATTCCACACATAAAAAGAAAAAGAAAAAAAGTATGTCTCTCAATCAAATATAAAGTTTAAAGTTTTTGTGCGTGATACCATAAAATCCCGTCTTCCGAGTGAACGATCTTTTAACAAAATTCATCACAAAGCCATCTACATTCTCAAATAGGTCAAGTTCAAAATTCAATAGATTGTGTTAAAAAATAACCCAAAGATAATAAATCAGGATAAAGAAAGACAAAATTATTTCAATATCTTTGTTAATCTAATTTCAATCTTTTAATTGTAAAGCCCGTCATATATGTATATATATATATATATATATATATATATGATAAATTATTTAAAAAATTAGAAACTGTGGCAAGCGTTGACTGACCACACATGTGTGTATTCATGTCTAATTTTAGTGACTGTCATTTTTTGTCTATCAGGGCCTAATTATCAAACATCGAAAGAATTCTGTCACGAAAAAAGCACTATAGGTATGTTACTACGAAATTCAGTAAAAAATGTAACTCATATTTATTTTTTAAATCTAATAATTTATAAATGCTATTTTGAAATACCATTAGGTTCCACTGAAGTTTGGGCACTTATTATTGATAATATTAGCTACTAGGGCTTAAAGGAACTCCTCCACCTTCAATGAAATTTTTTTTTTAATGGCTAATCTATTCGTGAATATTTATTTAATGATAAATAGAATGATAGATTGCAATTTATGATTCCGATAACATCCCATAAACCCTTATTCTGCAAAAATTAATATTAATTAATTAGTTTTAATAAGTCGAGTTCCATTTTTATAAATTAATTAAAGAATTTGCTATTAGAGTTCAAAATAAATTATTGTCAAATTTTAGGTGACAGATACTCCAAATGTCTGAGATTTTCCTTTCTTTACAGGAAAATGTATGAATTTAAAATAAATCCGCAAAGAAAAATTACATAAATAGAAGAGTACTTAAGCAAAATTTTTTTCACCTAGAAAAATGTAAATATTCTTAAATTTGGAAATCAATTTTTTCTTCAGACGGCTATAAATGTAAACCTCTGATTCTAAAATATTACCCTTCCTTTTGTAAGAGCAGTGAGTAATATTGTGAGACATGTCCAGTGTAGAAGTCGTCAAAGCGGAGGGACACGTGCTCCGCTCAAATCGATTCCAAACACACATCGATGTAGAAGTCAAACGTAAATCCCATATCACGTACCACTGCGGTTAGGCTATGCAAAACCCCCTACCCCTCTTTCATACCCGCAGCGAGAATTGCAATGTATAAATACACTATACTCTTGCAGTACACCCAAACAACAAAAATGTAATGAATTAGTGAATTTATTTTTCTATAATTAAACACAAAAACGTAGTGCACATATTAAAAAAAAAAGTAAAAACGCATAAAGTAATTAAAATCCACCTTTTCTACGGATTTAAAATATTCGTTTGAGCATTTATTGAGACTGGCAGAATGCTGATATTTTCAGCAACACATTATTGTTAAATTAACTTATTTTCACCATATTATGTAAGGATTAACTTATATTTAAAAAAAAAAGGTTAGTTATATGACGAAATATTTAAATACTAATATTTAAATAAAAACTCTGGAAGAAAAACTTCGTAATCTCAGGTGTAAGGCGTGAAGATGAAGTCCGTAATGAAGGACTGTTTATCTAAGTAGTTTCCCCATGATTCATTTTGAGGAAACAAATGAAAGTAGATAGCGAATTTACGGAGAGAGCAATAAACAAGAGAGGGCGATGAGAGTAAATGAAGACACTATAAACCTGGCTCTAGACTGGCCGAGAAGGGAAAGTTAGTGGAATACTCAGCCACTGCAGTTAGATTCCTGAATAACTTCCTGAATAAGGGTTTCTTTATCAGAGTTTTAAAGAATATTAAATTTTGAAAACTATATTCTGCACCTACTATGTTCCTAACTCATCATAACTCTCATCTTATTTCAACGAACAATTAATACCAGTTTTACTTTAGTCATTTTGGCCAATAAATTTCCTAAAATTAGTATTACATAATCATAAAATAGATGTGCCCACCTAAAAATCTAAATTACATTCTTAAATATCTAACCTAATACATTGAATCTGCAAAATTAAATATACAGTAAATCTTCCAAAAGTCCGCCCTGGAGGAGCTACGTAATCTAAGCACATTTCCCGCTTAATTAAAAGTGGCATAAAGGTATGAGTACATTATTAGCATGATTTTTAAACCTGAAGTCAATAAAGAGTGTTAAAGTAAAGTTGACTTTAGAATGTTTTGAGGAAGATTGAGGAAAGCGTTGAACATTAACATTTACATATATTTTCGGGTAAAATTGTTAAAGAGCATGAATATATGAAAAAGTAATTCTCTGCTGGATTGATACACACTGACAATAAAAAGGATATTGAAGATTTTGAAGTATGGTAATCCCAAACTATTAATTAAATATGTGAGCACGAGTAAGCCTAAATAGTTACTATACTTCTACGTTTTAGAGGGGCCATTCAACCATCGAATTTAGATTCCATACTAAATAAAACAAGAAAATTGTTTCTCTAATTTGAAAGAGTTAACAAATCCTTATATTTCAAAAATTCAACTTTTTTTTTTTCATATAATGGTCCCTTTTGCTCATGAAGTGTATAAATAAATTCCCAAATTTTAATGTAATTGTTATATTCCGAAATTTGAAAATTATAACCTTTAATGAGCTTAGCTGTACAATAGTCTTATAAAGTATTTTTTTACAAATCAACTTTGGAAAATTCCACTGATGCACGAGGTCTTTATAAACACGTTATTATTTCCAAAATAGTTCATTTTCTAATCTGGAATGTGGAAAATTCTAAACCCGCAACACATTTATCAATGTGATTGCTCTTTGACTCATCAATTTAGTTTTACTAACTTAATTCCATATGAGTGCAAAATTATAAAAACAAAACCCACAATAGATTTTCCAAAAAAGTTCGCTCATACACCACTATTGTTTTAAGACGTTCACAGTCGAACAGGTAGTTCACTCCTATTTGAGATTAATATAAGCATCTCACTAGAATGGAATTTACACAACGCAGTTAATCCATAGTAACATTAATACTAAAAGAGTGAGCCGTGTGCAAGAATTACGTGTCCGGTCATCCTGGTATCCTTAGCAGTGAAGCGGGTCTTCAAGGATATCAAGGACTTAGCTCAGTGATTTTTTTTTTTGGGGGGGGGGGGGGCTTTTACTTCTGTTCAACCACTTAGGGTCATGAAGAAAGGGGCTAGCGCAGGCTGCCATCCCATTCAAAACATCCATGGCTCAGGATAAACTTTTATTTCTAGATAAAAGCTTGCCCATGTCGGAATTTGAACCCGCAGCGCAAGGCTTGCCAGATCCAAACGACTCCAAAGAGCTACCTGGCGACCCGCCGTTGTTAGTTGCATATATATATATATATATTACTTTGAGAACAAATACTTGAGGCTAAATGTGTTTTTATAACGAGTCTAAAATGGTTCGGCTTGCATTAATAAATAACACGAAAATCCAATCTAAATTTTCCATCTCCAGTAATAATCCATTAGGTTATCTCACGTACTACTCGAATCGATTAGCAGCGGGGAGAGTCCCCATGTCCGGGATGGAGCACGAACACTGAATACAGACATTACCCAGCTTTATTCCTTTTATTTCTTTGTCGAAATGAATAAATTGAATAAATTTATATTTCTATTTTTATTTGCACAACTAAAGATAAATTGAGAAATTATTTTTTAACTGCTGACATGTCCTTGTGCTATTCCAAGACCGTTATTCGCGATTTTCTGAAATATTTGTGAAATAAAAGAATGTAGTAATACCCATATTAATTTTTCGTCAATATTTTACTTAATAAATTATTTCAGACTGCAATACTTATAGAGATCAACATTGACTCTTACGAATCACATATTACAACAATTTCATTAACTATGTCAATCGTAGTATCATTATTTTCTAAATGAATGTAAATTGTGTAATTATTAATTGATTGAACTCGAACAATAATATTTTTTTTCTTTTCGGTTTTCTTTCAACACAAATTGTCTGTCAGGCAGGAGTTGTATCAACTCGACAGATTAATTGTCCCCATTCCCCATTAAAGGGGACTTAGATAGTAAGTTACTAATTAGATCCTACGAGCTGCAAAAGGCAACAAGGAGGCAAGAAATTATAAGGAAGCTGAGGCTAGTGAAGAAAAACTTCGTAATCTCAGGTGTAAGGCGTGGAGATGAAGTCCGTAATGAAGGACTGTTTATCTAAGTAGTTTCCCCATGATTCATTTTGAGGAAACAAATGAAAGTAGATAGCGAATTTACGGAGAGAGCAATAAACAGGAGAGGGCGATGAGAGTAAATGAATGCACTATAAACCTGGCTCTAGACTGGCCGAGAAGGGAAAGTTAGTGGAATACTCAGCCACTGCAGTTAGATTCCTGAATAACTTCCTGAATAAGGGTTTCTTTATCAGAGTTTTAAAGAATATTAAATTTTGAAAACTATATTCTGCACCTACTATGTTCCTAACTCATCATAACTCTCATCTTATTTCAACGAACAATTAATACCAGTTTTACTTTAGTCATTTTGGCCAATAAATTTCCTAAAATTAGTATTACATAATCATAAAATAGATGTGCCCACCTAAAAATCTAAATTACATTCTTAAATATCAAACCTAATACATTGAATCTGCAAAATTAAATATACAGTAAATCTTCCAAAAGTCCGCCCTGGAGGAGCTACGTAATCTAAGCACATTTCCCGCTTAATTAAAAGTGGCATAAAGGTATGAGTACATTATTAGCATGATTTTTAAACCTGAAGTCAATAAAGAGTGTTAAAGTAAAGTTGACTTTAGAATGTTTTGAGGAAGATTGAGNAGATTTCTCCACCCAACACCATTGCCCTGATGATGGCTTACTAGCTAAGCCGAAACGTTGGCATAAATAAAAATATTACTCCAAATTGTGGTGTATATTTTTTTTCTTCCTGGCCGAAACCCCGACCATTCTCACACGATATATATATATACATATATGTGTGTGTGTGTTTGTTTGCACGCGTATAGACTATATTTTACACTTCAAAAATTTATTCCCCAAGGAATGTATAGAACACATATAGTTCAGAACTATAAAATAAAGAAAGCAAATTCATGGCTTGGTTCCAATCAAATTAAGGAAAATCAGCTAAATTAAATTTCTTTGTAGTATAACACTGTGTTACCAACCAATAGCAATAGCAATATTCAGATGTTAAAATACTTTAACGAGTCTAGATCTATGACAGACTTGCAGACTAAGAAACTGTGGACAAAAGGTGTTTTTAATCTCTAATTCGTAACAGAATTCTTATCATTGTTAAAGATAAATATTTTCATGCAAATACGTTGTAAGGTGTTAACATTAATTTTGCCCTAATTGAAAATCTCGGAACAAGACGTGCTTCGGAGGGGTTGTAGGCTTCATTCCAGCCCGAATACGTCGGGACAAGGGAAATTTTGTCTTGGGGTGAGAAAGGAATATTTGCCAGATTTTCAAGCAGTGCGACATAAGGGGCTGGCGAAAGTCTGAAGGGAAAAATCCCCCCCCCCCCCCCCCGGTCGCTTAAGTCCCCCCACCCCTCTGTTACTTCTCCCAACACAAAAGCTTGAGATGAATTTCTTCAGACGGAACTAACTTAAGGTATTATTATGCGCAAAAGTAAAAACAGTTCTCTTGTATTAAATTTATTCTAGGTCGGGAACAAGGAAAGTGAGAGGAAACAGAACTTCAACCCTCAGATACACATTTCCGCATAATGAATATAACTTGTCCCTCCGCAAGGAATTTCGGCTTTGTAGACACTAAATTATCATAATCACTGATATTCTACAGATAAAAGTTATTCTTCCGAAATAAGCTGAAGGGAAATGACATACTTTCCTTTTAATAGTATTTGTCTTTCAAATTGTTTATCTTTAAAATATTTGCCTCAAACACGATATCATTCAAGCGATAAGGGCTCTCGGTTGCTGAAGCGAACGAAATTGTATACCCTAAATTACTTGGAAATGGGAAATATTCATATTTGTTTTGTCTGTTGTTTCAACATTTCAATTAGTGTTTGTTGTTGTTACTCTTGGGACCTGGAAAATATTTAATATTTGAATTGCTCTTCCAGAAGTGAATTTTATTTATTCATTAAAAAAATTCAAAAGTAAATATTAAAATATTTGAAAAAGTAAATCATGTCAGAAGATGAAAACCTAAATGAAAGAACAACAAAATATTTTAATATTGAAATGAAAAGTGAATGAAGAAAGTAACAGACTAACACAAACAAAGTTTTATGCACGTTATTTTCTATTAAATCACAGATTTGTTTAAATTCATTTTTGTTATTTGTAATAGTTGAATACTTTCAGGAGTACGTGAAGATACGTTTAATGTTTTCAAAATTAATATCGTCATATCAACATTAATATCCTGACATCCTAAATATCAAAAGGGGGTTTTGAAATATTAAACGGATCTTCTCAGATCCTTGATTGGAGATGCTAAAATGAATACGTTAAAACCGTATAAATATGTGTGTGTGTGAGTTTTTATATATCAGTACGCACTCTATCCTCTGTTTTTAAAATAATGAAACCAAATAAAGTATTGAAACTTCTTTACACATAGCGTTCGATAAGTTCGTTTATAGCTGAAATCTGGTGAGGTATAGGAAGGAGGAGGACCAAATTTAAAATCTTAAAATCAAATAATAATTTCAGCGTTACTTTTTATTATAAGCTCTTGAAAATATTCATATTTAATAAAATCGGATGAGGGAAACAGGGAATGGGATTACGAGGAGCTCAAAATTTAAATTTGAATACTTGTGAACACATAGCAGTCGCTATATGGGATACAATAATGATGAATGTTCAAATAGAGAGTTTTTTTTTTTACCGTAGATATTATTATTAGATGTTTTTGTGTTGGAGTTTGGTCAAGGTAGAGTACCTTGATACTACCTTGACCGAACCCAAACAAAAAAAAAAAAATCAAATAATAATGAAGATTGTCTAATAGACAATAAAAGTGGATAGTAGAAGAAGGTGAGTAATTAAAAAAAAAGCTATAAAGAAGTTTATTTCTGATTATCCCATATTAATATAATAAATTTAATGGACATTGTGAGACATACAGAAAGGAGTAAATATAAGCTCAAATGCTGCATCTTTAAGCAACAAATGCTGGCACCTCGAAGATTGGCTTCTTAAAAATCACTGCCCAAATTATCGATAAATAATAGTATTGAAGGAACACTTTTTATTTTCATAAGTTTAATATTCAGTANACACTACTATTAAACATTGGTTTAAAATAATTTGACATTTAGTCTGGTTTCATTGTTTTAAACTAAATATTACACCAGCTGCAGTAAAAAAAAAACATTTTTACTCCCACTGGACTTCAGGTTATCTCGACTCCTAGTTGTCTGATTTCGCTCCGTAATAAACTCACCCATTCACTTAAATTTAAAAATGACATGCCGTATTTAATTAGGAAAAATTGCTAATTACGTCTTCTATACAGAAAGAAATTACTAAAACCGTTAAGTGATCACAATCGTCAATAAAAAATCCTATGTTAAGAATCATTATTTTAAAGTATACATTTAATATTTTACGGTATCGAACAAGTCATATAGTTTTAGTAAACAGCTTCCAGATAAATTAAACCTTACCTGTAATTAATTTCTTCCGTTAAGAAAATTTATTTGGACTTGTAAAATTCTGCTAAACCTTGATAATCTTATAAAATTAATTAAAATTTCTGAAGCGGCAACTGTATAATGGAGTTTGTGGTATTCAAAAATTAATTAAGAAAATATTACATTCAACGAATTTGTACTTTCATTCTCAAACGTCAGCTATTTATAATCTACAGCTATTATAACAATTTGACAGTGATTTTCTTAATAAATATCTAATAAAATAAATGAAATATGAAAAGTTTAGAGCAATTCAACTTTATTTTTCACTACGACTTTAGTATAACACACTTTCAGTCATTTTAATGAGACTAATATTTAAAATGTTCTGCAAGCAAGAAAATAAATTATAGGAATCATTTATATCAGATGAACAGCACGCAAAGCAGACTGAAAATACCCATATAAGTCCTGTAGGTTGGAAGAGAATTTGTTTATAAAAATGAACAAAACCTGAAAGAAATGCGGGGTTTTTTATAGCAATATTTACAGTAACCACTCAAAATGATTCATAAGTGGATACAGTGCTTACAAAAAAATGATTATTTTCTAAAATGAAATGCTATTATGAAAAGAAATGCTTAAGGTAGCCTTATTTCTGTCATGCCACTCAAAAATAAATAAAGTTTTTTCAGTGAAGGATACGCGATTATACTGTAATCTAGAGGTAGAAAACCTAAGATATGCGTGACAACTGTTACACGTGGAAAGATTTTCGATGTCACACTTAAAATCTATATAAGAATTTAATTTTTCTAAATAGTTTATTTTTTAAATAGAAATTAACAATCAATAAAATGGAAGCATGTGACTTCATTATAGCTATAGCTGTTTTTAAAAATATATAACTTTCAAACTAAATTTGTTAGTGAATAGAGGTAAGAATTGCTTATGTGAATATGCTACAAGAACAAGATAACAGAGTTTTCGCGTACTCTGGTAGACCAAATGCCATCTTTGACCTAAATTCTATACTTCCCTTTTCTCCTGAACACACCCCACACTACCCCTCGATTAGGACATATGACCACTTCCATCAGCTGGCCGTAGGAGTGAATGCGATTCCGTTAAAACGACTTCAGTACGGCCAGAATATTTTATACGCTCCTTTTGAAACTTTTCGAAAAGTTAATATAGTTAAAGGCGCGCTGTTAGAATTGCCCTGTTTGTGCTTTATGTTGCGAAACTGTCATCAATCACACATGAAGCATACGAAGACACTACCAAGCTAACTATCAGTTAAATGTTTAAATCATCTAAGAGGAATAAATTAGCTTTGCTATTTTTGTTTTCTGGGGGAAAAGTATTTTTAGTCTTATGATTGAATTTGTTCCAGTTATATGACTATAAATACTTTTCCCCTATTAAATCTGCTCAATGTGCTAAGATTTTGTTCAGTGATTTACCAAATGAAGAAACATTACTGTATTAGATTTAATTAATACCTATTTTTGAGAGGTCTATTAAAAAGTACTTTCTCACTCTTGTCGAAAGTGTCAAGCCTAACGCCTAGATGTTATAACACGACTAGGGACGCTTCTCTGAAGAATTGTGCAGTGAGACATCCCGTGATGACTGTAGCAATGAGGAGGACATATTAACTGAATTTCTAAGCTGCCTTCAAAGCATAACAGAAACGTGAATGAGATATTTCATGACCAGCTGAAGCCCCCCCCCCCCCCCCNCCCCCCGCCACAGCGTTAAACATCTTCAGGATGCGAAGCATGGAGCTGCCAAGGCGTTGATACTCCAGGAGATTTTCTTCGCAAAGATTTTATCCCTGTGCTTGATTTTCGCAATGAAAACTGTTGCCAAGATATTTAAGTACAAAGTTCGTTGCTCATCAATGAGCTATGAGCAATTCAAGTATCTTCTCTAGAAGTGGAGATAGCATATGCAAGCCTCCCGATGTACAATAGTCTTCGAAGGCTGAGCCTATTATAAAAAAAAATCATGAACAGATTCGTATCATGTATAGAAGACATCAGTGTGTTCCTGATTTAAAAAACTATATTTTTAGACGATTGATGAAGATCTCCGGCTGTGCCAGCTAATAGTTTTAGTGAATGAATTAGTTTTGCATTTAGAGAAGAAGGGTCAAACAGTAAACGATCGTTTTGATCTCTAGAAAGGTTTCGAGTCAATATTAGCCTTATTTTCCAATACATTACCACTAAAACATACAATTTTAAAAGTTTTACTCCCTATAACACCCCATTTTCCTTTTCCGAAAATAAATGATTGAATAGTTAGCAATATGAAGCATAATAACTTTTTGTTTACTTAACTTTCACAATTTAAAAATAAGGATGCTTCCGCCCATCCCTCGAAGTAACATTATGAAAATTAATTAAATTTCATTCTACACCTATTAATTAATAAGTGCTTTTCATAGCGTTAATAATAATTATGATGTTTATATTTTATACAAAGATTTCCCTTTAGCCTACTTCGTCCTCAACTGATTTTAAACATTAATAAACTCATACAATGGTTTGCTTAAATACCAAATAGATAAACCGATCCCCAACAAAAAAAACATCTAATAATAAAAAATTATCCAATGTGTGTCATAATGAGCTAGTCTAAACAGATATCACTCATCTCGATTTTCTCCTGCATTTTATAAACATCTCTCAAAGGAAACATTTTCAGATTTTTTCCGTTTTAATTCACATAAATTCTTCAGTAATATTATGATTAGCAACAAAGAATTCATAAAAATTTTAAACAGAGCTCTAAACAAACCAATACCACTCCCCCAACCCAAACCTTAAAACGGATTACACAAAAGCTTATCATAATGTCCTCTTTATTTTATTGGTTTGAACCCATCAACACTAACATAGTTGCGCTGATAACCTCGGCAATTGAGCGCCGTAAATCCCCAATAAACATAAACAACTAACATAGTTAAAAATAGCAATTTTACAACTATCAAAAATTACATCTAAATTTCTTCCAGAAGAAAAAGGCTTACCGGGAGCCAAAATAACGATTTAAAAAGGTCCTTTGTCTGCTGTGAGCGAAATCAATATTATTTGGAAGACTATTCACTAAAATTTGCGTTAATTCGCACACCCTCAAACCTTGTACCTCTTAATATCAGCTGGCCTACGATGATGAAACGTAATACGTACTTAGCAGAAAAAATGGAAAAGTGGGATCTTTGGACTACTGTCTTCTTTATCATTAGAACAATGATAAATTAAAGGTACAGTCAAATCTTAGATTATTAGCATATAGACTTATTAAACATTTATATGATATTATTTTTTTAAAGTAATTAGTTGTACTATTTGAAGTTCTTTAAGTACAGAAAGTTTTCTAAAAAGTCTAAATAAAAAAACAAAATTAATTATTTTTTTCCCTGTCACCCTAAATGAAGAACGCTCTCATCAGTAAGACTCGTTACTAATTCTTTGACTTTCATATTCAAAGGAAAGACAAATCTGAAGAGAGGTATTGGATTCATTAATTTAAAGAGTTTCTGTTAGTTATTATCCTTATTTTCTTTTATTTTGTACTTTTGGCCTTTCATTCTGTGACTCCTACGTTGAAGGATTGAATTTCAAGATGTCTTCTCTCCTTTTGATGTGATGAGATCCATGCTCATTCACATAATATCAACGAAGGCTTGTTACAGATCTGTATTTTTTTTTTTT